>JANIVI010000111.1:0-19014 GCA_030555755.1 Wickerhamiella kazuoi | reverse complement strand
AGGAGAAACCTGGCCCAACCGCACAGACGCCTGCCGATCGCATGCACATGCACGTGCCGCGGCCAGACGCCGGCTTCGGCGCCGCAGCGGTGTACTCGCGCATTTGGAGGGGCGCGCGCAGGGCGCGGGCGCCACAGAGGCTGCTTGTCGACGGCCTGGCCGGCACAATTAGCGCCCTCGCTACCGCCGTCCGGGCAATTCCCATTTTAGCCGCGGATGTAGAAAGACGGATCGGGGCCGCGGAGGCCTGCCGTCTGGGTAGGGCCCACCCACCCCCGCGCGCGCGCAGCGCGCAGCGCGCGAAATCCGGGGGGAGTAGGGAGGAACTTGGTCACGTGAGCCCGCGAGGCCCGCAGGCCGGGCGCCCCCACCCGCCGCGCGCACCACCCGCGCGCCTGAGCTCACCCACACCCACACCCACTGGGAGAGTCAGCGCGCCCACCACCGGCGGGCCCGGCCGGCGCAGCGCGCGCGGACCATCCATCACCTGCCCTCTCTGTCCTGTCCCAACTCCCAAAGAAGCCAATAACATGGCAGCGAGTACGCCGGCGTCGCGCAGCGACAAGATTCTCAGCAATAAGTGGGACTTCGTGATCTCCAACGGCCTCGTGAAGAGCGGCATCGGCTTTGGCGCCGGCGTCGTCGCCTCGGTGCTCTTCTTCCGCCGCCGCGCGTGGCCCGTCTGGCTCGGCCTGGGCTTTGGCGCCGGCCGCGGCTGGGCCGAGGGCGACGCCGTCTTCCGCCTGCCCATCGAGCCCCCGGCCAACGCCGGCGTCCGCCAGGTCAAGGCCTAGGCGCGCTCCCCCGGGTGCCGGTGCGCCCGCGGCCGCCCTGGTCAGGCGACCGCGGGCCCGTTCAAAACAGCAAAGCCCCGGCGGCCGCTCGCCCCGCGCCCACCCCGGCGTATTTTAGGAGCCGCGCCGCCGCCGCCGCGCGACTGATAAACAGACTGTAAAATATAGCCCTGTCCTGGACGAGGCCTTGCGTGCCCGGTGCCTCCGGTGCTGCCTGCGGCGGTGCCGCCGCAGGCCCAGCGTCCGCCCCGGCACCGCGAGGGGGGCCCGCGGCAGCAGCAGCCTAAGCAGCGGCGTGCGCGGCGGTCCCAGCAGCGACTGGCTGGCTCGGGCTGGGCTAAAAACGCCGCGGGGGCGCTGCGCGCGGGCGTAAAATCAGCTTTTGAGGCGCGCGCACGCCGCGCCGGGCGGGCGGTCTGTTTTGGGTGCTGGGCGCTGCTACCAAAGTTTGGCTCGGCCGCGCCGGCTCAGCGCCGAGCTCGGGGTGGTGGTCCCTGCCCTGCGTTGCTCCGTAAAGCAGCGGCGGGCCGCAGAGGGCACGCCGGCCCCTCGGCGTGTCATGGCTTTGGCGCTCGTCTGATGTGATACTAGAACAAATTTCTACTTTAGCAACCGGCTCGGCCGGCGTGTGTACTTTTGCTACAAAGTCAGCCGCGGCGCGGCGCGGCGCGGCGCGGCGGCTGAGATCCAGGCGCGAGCGGGCCGAGGCACGACACCGGCAGGCCGAGCCTTCCAGCGGCCCGGCCAGGCGTCAAGCGCGCTCAGAACAGACAGTCGAGGCAGAAGCAAACCGAAAGACCGGCGCACAGACCGCAGCAGCAGTCCTCGCAGCAGCCGCCGCCGCGCTGCTGCTGCTGGTAGGCGGGCTGCTGGTAGCCGCCGCCGTAGCCGCCGTTGCCGTAGTTGTTGCCGTAACCCATGGTGTCTGTGTGTTGATGAGATGACGATAATGTGGCTGCGGGCCTGTCACTTTTATACGCGCGCTGCGGGCCCGTGATGGGCGTGTTTGCTCGGCCACGGGTATGCAGGGGAGCCTGCAGGCCGCTGCACGCCGGTTGCCTAGTCAGGGCCCGGGGACCCGCAGGCCACAGTGGGCAGGCATGCCAAGCCGCGCCAGCCGGCCGCGAACTGGGGCCGGTGCAAGCTAGCGCGGCGACGCGCTGAGCGCGCCTCAAGGCAGCGCCGGCGCTGCGCGAGCGTGCTGGCCCTGCCACGGGCCCGTTTCCTTGTTCGCGATTGCATCGCTCAAATTCTGTTTATAGCAACCAGGCCCCTCCCAACCGCAAGGCCAGCCCGCAAACTGCATCGAGGACCTCGCCCACGCGCAGTGCAGGCAGTGCAGGCAGCGCCCGCCCACCCGATCGCTGCGTGGGATGAAGGTGGTGCGGCGCAACGGCGTCGGCGCGCGACGCATTCAGCGCAAAGTAGCCCCGAAACCTTCCGCGCGGGACGCTCGCGAGAGGATTCGGCTGATCGGGTTGCCGCGCTAGGTTGCGGCGCCCTGTTGCGGCGCGTGCCACGGCGAGGCTCAGCGACAAGGCTTGGCCACGACCGGCAGCGAGGCTTGGGCGCGCGCGCCTACCTTGAAAATGGCCTGACAGTCAAGGCCAGCGTCAGCTGGTCTGCCCAGCCTGGCCTGGCCGACAGCTGGGCAGCCTCTGTCAGTGTCTCTGTCAGCGAGCCATATAAGGCTGCGTCAGCGAGTACTGGTCACGTGAAAGCGGCGGGAGTGGGGAGCGAGGGGCAGGTCCCCGTGCGGTTCTCCCGGGTCGAGCCGATCGATGGGTGAGGGGCTGCGCTTGATTGTGCAGAGCTCACCGCTCAAGGCGACGGTTGTTCCCAAGCGCAGACAACGTCGGGGTGGTCAGCCAGGCAGGTTTGGCGGCCCCTTGGGACAGTCCTCAGTCAAGCAGAGATCACTTCCGGCTCCAATCGTGTTGTATCATTCATAGATTCTAGGTCATGCCTATTATGAGCTTGAGGCATTAGACGCCTTCCGTTGTAACCCCAGTCTACCCATTACACACACTGCAGCACCTCCCGCCTCGGCACATGCTCGCTGATTAGTGTGTGCAGTGTCGCCCCCACTAGCCTCCTTCCCCGGATCCCGTCCTGACAGATATGTCGCACCACGATTACAGCCTCAACGCCATTGACGGGCTCAAGCTCGCTGTCCGCGTCTGGCTTGTGCCCCAGGGTACCGAGCCGCGCGGCAAGATCGTTTTTGTACACGGCTTTGCTGAGCACTTCAAGGCTTATGACGACTTCTTCCCTCGCGTGGCGGCCCAGGGGTACGAAATCACAGTCTTTGACCAGCGCGGCCACGGCCGTACGGCACGCGACCCTGGCGACTATGGCATTGGCAACGACTACTATACTTTCAAGGATTTGGACAAGGTCCTTCAGTTCGCCTTGGCCGGGTACGACGGCCCGGCCTTCCTTTGGGGCCACTCGATGGGCGGCGGCATTACCTTTACGTACATGATCACGGGCACGTATCGTGACCGTTTCAGTGGATACCTTGTTTCGTCGCCGTACGTTCTAGGCCACCCAAACATTTACAAGGGTTTCCAGGGTGTCAAAATCAAGCTGCTACCCATCCTAGACAAGGTGGCGCCCACTCATCGTGAGATTGTCCCGCTTAGACCTGAATGGTGCACCAATGACCCCGGAAAGTACCATCTCTACACGGAAGACCCGCTGCGTCACAAGACAGGATCGGTGGCCCTGCTGTACGCGATGATGTACCGCGGTAAGCGGTTGCTGGAGCCGGAGCACATCAACAAGGCGATTGATCGCCCGCTGCTCGTGTCGGCAGGTGACGTTGACTTTTTGTGCGACTACCGGGCATCGGCCAGGGCTGTGGAGCTCGCGCCGCTCACTGACAAGAAGTATGAGCGCTACGAGGGAAAGCCTCACGAGCTGCACCTGCTCAAGGACGAGGACACGGATGTTTACCTGAAGAATATTCTTGCATGGCTCGATGTGCGCACAAAGCCTGTAAAGTTCACGCCCGTGCCGCCCGCAAAGCCTGCAGCTGTGGACGCCCAGTGGTAGGCGCGAGCATCAAACTGGGCATCAACAGCTTCACTTCAGGTACGAACGCGGCGCTGTAGTGTTTTAAACTAGACGGCCCTCGGCGTATTTCTGGCGTGCCTCCCCTAGATTAGCTTGTTACTAGTATTTTAATGAATTCACATGCACTCTCGTGGCCAGCTGCGGGCTGCATGTGCAGCTCAAAATTCGCGACAGAATCCTGCGAGTTCCTAAGCGGTCGCTATTGGCTCGTCTGAGTTTCCTTCGATGCTCCTGCACATTATCTGGGCTTGACACCTGCAGTCAAATATCCCCCCTCCTATTGGTCCGATACGAGGGGCGGAAATGACGCTCCTAGAGGCTGGAATCTACTGGGCGCGTGTCTCGAGCTAAGGACCGTCAGACGTTCTGTATGAGGGTCAAAAACTTTCTCCCCTGCCTCCCTATTGTCGTGCACCCTTCCTTTACCCCTTTCACTTCAGCCCCACCCCGGAGCCTCTCATTGATAGACCGTGTGGCTAACGGTCTGGGGCCGATGAGGGCTAGGGCGTCGGCGATCTCTGCGCGCACCATGGGGGATCGTGCATGAGTGCATGTACGCAATGCACACGTAGGCACCCAGGCTGGCGAATGGCGATGGTTTGGATCTCTTGTGATGCAGGACTTGGTACTTCAAGTATGCTCAGGCCTGGCGGGTCCATGGGTCAACGTGCGTCAGTCCCAACCGCCTCCCAAAGCGGGGTGACGTCACGCAGTTATATTTGTGAGCAAACCCTGTCTTGGAGACAGCCCATAGGGGTTTGAAACACGCGTCGCTTGCACCACGTGGCGGCAGAACCCTCGGCCAAAACACAACAGCGCCCAATATGGGTCTTGAGTTTCAACCTTGGCGGCTCTGTGTGGCGCAAAAACGGCCGCGGCTGCTGTGCATTTTGGGGACCACCGGGGGTCTTGGCATGCGTGTCGGCGGCGCCTCCTCGGGTCGGGCTTAAGGACCCCAAAGCGTCCTGGCACGATGTGGCACAAAGCGCGCATAGCCGGAGAAATCAGCTCAGAGGCGAGGAGCATGACGCCTCGATTGCGAATTAGCGCAAACGCCTCGCTTGCTAACCTATTTTAATCCCCCAAGACCTGGCATTGCCTGTGACCACGCGTGGACCTCCACGCAACACTCAGGAATTTGTAGCAATATACCGACCACAGCTCAGGAGTGACAATAATAGTGATGCACAGTTTGTTTCAGCCCCTTGGAGGCGCCCCTTCAGTTGTTATGGCTCTCCTCTTGTGCCCCCATGTCTGGGTAGTGTAGATCGCCGATAGTAAGCTGGACCCGCGCCCAGCAGCTGCATGTCGGCCGGCCGCGTGCATGCACCCCACACTTTCCCAGCGCTGCCTACTTACGCGTCGCATGGACGCGTCTGGGAACCTCTTGGGAAAGTCCGCACTTTACCACACTTGAGGCTATCTGCAAAACTGAAAACAGCAGCCGATCAGACGTTTGTAGCCACTTTGTCTTCGCATGCATGGGTAAAACGCGAGCGCCGAGAGCGCAGGCGGGCGAGATCAGGGCGAGGGTTCACCCGCGCTGTGGCCGCCGATGACGCAGATGCGCGGCAAGGCCGGCGTTCAAAGTGGGTGCAGACGCGCAGGCCTGCACGCCAAGTGCAACCCCTCCCAAGTACATATAGACAGCCCCGCGTCTGCGCGCCACCGTCCCCTTGCAAGACACCCACAAGGCACTGTGCCAACAGCCGACCCTCGTAACGCACTGCGTGCTCTGCCCACCGGTGCCTCTTGCGAGCATTTACCTGGGATTACTCCTGCCCATCGTCAGAAGGTGTCCCACCGACCCTAACAATGAGCGAAACGGCTGTATATAGCGCGTCCAACGACGTTGGACGCGTCGAGCAGCGCTGGATGCTGCCGCCAGTGTCGGAGCCAATCGATGAATTGCCTACTTACAAGACTGCCATTGTGCGTCGCGCCTCGGCCAGCTTCAAGCATGAGATGTCCTCCCCCTTCAAGCGCTCGGTGTTCCGGACGTGGATGCCTGCAGACGTGTGGCTGAATAATACACAGATCGAGGTGCAGACGCGTGTGACTAAGCAGCGCTCCGTGTACTCGCTGCAGTACGCAGAAGTAGGCTTGGCGACGGACTATGACAAGCGTCCGTACGTTCTGCGCGTGCGCGCCGAAGCGCAGCAGTTTCTCCTCGCCCTAGAGTCTATGGACGAATGTGTGGCATGGCTTGAGGCCTTGCAAGCGGCCATCGATGTTGCGCTGCCGCTCGACCTGCGGCCCCAGCCCGAGCTGACGCGCGGGCGCTATTACACACCCCACCCGTACATGGCTCGGGCGGCCGCGGCGGCGGGCACCGGCGCGGGTGCCGTCTCCTGCCCAGAGAAGCGTGAGCCGCCTCAAGAGCGCCTTGATGTCACTCGCCGGCACGCATATCTCAGTTCCATCAAGTTTGACCTCCGCGACTTCCGGCACCTGCGTCAGAAGTCGTCGTGGCAAGGCAAGCAGGTTTTGTTCCGGGGGCACTGGTGCATCGTCGACCAGAACACGCTCCTGGACATTGTATCTTAGCCGCGCAGGCGCGGTATCTTTAGCATAGCATATCATATTTAACTCGACGCCGAGAACTTTTACATTATGCAGTCGCTGGCCCATTTCGGCTTGATTTACTCGTCTAGCCCTACATGCACGCGGACGTGCCATATTCTACATTAGTGTGTTTCGCGCACTGATTCCCAAGGCATCACGGCTCAGCCCCAGGTGCCCAGTAATGGATTTTACTCTGCTCGCCAGCATCCCGCTGCAGCACTGGTAGCTGCCACAGGTAGCACACGGCACAACAGGCGAGGGGACTGTAACAAGCAGAGCAGCGGGCGAACAGAATTTATAGCTGTAACCCCAACCCTACACAGAAAGTGCCCGAGGCGCCCGCACACAGCGTGGGAGCGGCTGCCTGGCTGGCAGCCAAGGCTGGGGGGCACCCATCTGGGGCACCCATCTGGGGCACCCACCTGGGGCACCCACCGCGCGTCGCGTCTGATCGATCCCATGCGCGGGAAGCTCATTGTCGTCGAGGGTCTCGATCGCGCGGGCAAAACCACGCAATGTGCGCGTCTGCACGCGCGGCTTGCCGAGCGCGGCCCCGTGGAGCTGCTCAAATTTCCCGACCGCACCACGACCATCGGCAAGATGATAGACGCGTACCTGCGCTCGGACACGACGCTTCCTGACGAGACAATCCACCTGCTGTTTAGTGCAAACCGCTGGGAGGCGGCCGAGGCGCTGCGCACAAAGCTTGCCGCCGGCACGACGCTCGTTGTCGACCGCTACGTCTACTCGGGCATCGCGTTCTCGGCCGCTAAAGGCCTCGACCTCGAGTGGTGCCGGCGGCCAGACGTTGGCCTTCCCGCTGCCGACCTCGTGGTGTTTCTGGATGTATCGCCGGCCGCGGCCGAGGCGCGCGGCGGCTACGGTGAGGAGCGCTATGAGCGTCGCGAATTCCAGCAAAAGGTTCGCGCCATTTTCGAGCAGCTGGCCGGCCCAGCCTGGCGCTGGGTATCGGCCGACGCGAGTGAGGACGCCGTCGCCGCAGAGGTGTGGCAGGCTGTGCAGGCGATACTGGGCCTAGACGCGCCGCTCGGCACGTTTGCATGACCTCAATAAAATGACTTAAATATGTATTGCATACGCCCTAAATGGCGTTTTTCTTGGTCAGGTAGTCGAACCGTGAGAACGTGTACCCGATAAAAGGCAAGTCCTCGCGCAGATTCTTTTTGCCGTGCTTACCTCCTGACTGCGCCGGCGCGTCGGGCACCTGCTGCAGGTCCTCGGTCGGGAAGTACGACGTGTCGGTAATCGACTTGAGCTTGGGGATGAACGGAGCATTGAACTGCCGGATAGCAGACCAGTTCACGCCGTGGAAGAACGGGTGCGCCTTGACCTCCTCGGCACCACCGCGGCCCAAGCGCAGGTCTTGGTCATTTAGTAACCGCCGGATCAGGTCTTCACTCTGCGGCGAAATATGGATATCGTCAGGGAATCGCAGGTGGTCGCGCCAGGTCAAAATCTTGCGATACGTCTCCTGAGGCGTCTCCGAGCAGAACGGGGGCCACCCGACCAGGCACTCGTACATGATCGCGCCCAGCGACCACCAGTCGCACTCCTGCCCGTAACCTTTGTGAATGAAGATCTCTGGCGCAATGTAGTCGGGCGTACCCACCGTAGAGTAAGCCATGAGGCGCCGCGATTTGCGCCACGTTGAGATTTGCTGGCGGTTCGAAATCGTGAGGTGAATCGCGTCAACCATCGTTGACATGCGCCCATTAGGGGCGTGGCCACCACGTAGCTGCGACTGCCCGTTGGTGTCCTTTTCGAGGAGCTGCTTGTAGTAATTCGAGTCATGCGTCTTGTGAAAGCCTGTTGACAGGCCAAAATCTGACAGCTTGATGTGACCCGATTTGTCGATCAGGATGTTGTCAGGCTTTATATCACGGTGCACGAAACCGAGCTTATGAATCGCCTCGATTGCCAGCACGCACTCGGCCACATAGAAGCGGGTGATATCCTCGCTGAACACATCATACTTGATCAGCATCGTCATCAAATCGCCACCAGGCAAAAATTCCATGATCAGGTATAAATAGTCGTCGTCCTGGAACGAGTAGTACAGAGAAACAACCCAGGGCGAATCTGAGCCCGCTAACACGTCGCGCTCTGCGCGCACATGTGCCAGCTGATCCTTTTTGTACATCTCGGACTTGTAGAGCGTTTTCATCGCGTACACCTTGCCCGTGTCGCGCTTTTGCACAAGACGTACTTCGCCGAACGCACCTTTGCCGATGACCTTGATGGTGACAAAGTCGTCCAGTCCCAGCTTGGTTCGCCGCAGCCGCAAGAATGACGACTCTTTTTTGCCCAGCGACATCAGCTTGCGATTACGTCGCTCGTCCGAACCACGCTCCTGCGTAAGTGCTTGTTCGGCCTCAATTCGGCGCTGATTGCGCTCGATTGCGTGTGACACATTTAACTTGAAGAAATGCTCGATACGCAACTTTACGGCCGCCGCTTTCTCGAGTGTTTCCTGTGAAAACCGTTCGGGATGCCGCTCAAGGACAACTGGGGCATCAGAAGCCGGCGCAGAGCCGACGATGGGCGATCCTGCATTAGCCGCTCGGCTCTGCGAGTAGGCGCTGGCTTGGCTAACCAGGCTTGTCTGGCTCTGCGCAGCCGCGTTCGACATGCCGACTGCACCGTAGCCTCCCTGCGAGTTTTGACCATAGCCCTGCAGCCCGTTAGGGGCAGTAAGGCCGGCATGCGCAGTCTGCGCCTGCTGGGACTGGAATTGCGCCTGCTGCTGCGAGGCCGGCTGGGGCTGCTGGTGCTGTCCTTGACCAAACAGCTGCGTACCCTGAAACTGCTGCTGCTGCTGCTGCTGTTGCTGGAGGGGCGCATGGGGCTGGGCGGCCTGACGGCGCGGGCTTGAGCTCAAGTTAGACCGCACGTAGTCCTCACGACGCGGACTCTGCCCAGCGAAGTCAGGCGCTGGCGGGTGACGCGAGGGACTGAGGTCACTGCCCACGGGTGAGTAGGAGTTGAGCGAGCGCTGCGGCGAGGCCGGTGGCTGCGGATAGAATCCGGAGAGATCAGGTTGACCCGGGGGCGGCGGCTGCCCAAAAGACTGTAGGGTCGGCACATACTGAAGCGCCGAGGCGGGAGGCGCAGGCGGGCCCATGCTCTGCTGCTGCTTCTGCTGGTGCTGGTGCTGGTGCTGCTGTGCGAGCAATGACGCCTGGCTCAACGACGGCACCTGGACAAACTGCTGCTGCTGGTGCGTTGAGGCAGTTGAGCCATCATCGTAGCCGTTTGAGTTAGAGACCAACGAGGCCTGGGAGCGTGTAGCCTGCTGCTGCTGGTACCATGGTTGGCGTAAACCGCCTTGGGGCGCCTGCTGCGGTGGCGAGCTTGTGGTGCTGTGGGTGCTGTGGAGGCTGTACTGACTCGGCTGAGCATAGCCGAGGTTGTAGAGGCCCTGGGCGGCAGGGGCGGGCGGCTGAGGCTGCTGGTCCGGGTAGATTCCGTGCTGCTGCGGGACTGGACGAGGCACCGTTTGGTTACCGGATGCTCCTGCGGTCGCCTCATGCGTGCGCTGGCCGTCCCAGGCGTAGCCCTGCTGCTGGTACTGTGAGTACATGCTGTGAGACGCGAAACGGACGGTTTATAAGGAGGTGGGGCAGTGGGGTGTCTGTGCTTGCGAGTTCACAACCTGCTCACCTGCGAAGAAAGCTGGTTTTCGAGGATGCTTCGGAAGATGTTGTCCGAGCCCGTTCACGAGCTAGCGAGGCAGATGATAAAGGGAAAACTGAGCCCGCCCCGTGTGTACGGAATGAAACTGGGGTTGTGGGTCAGGGCACGTTGTTGGCCCTGGGACCAGAAACAAAGAGGCGTGGGACGCGGCGCCAGGGGGACTCCCAGGCGAGCTCAGGGCTGGGAAAGGCAAGGCACACAGGCACAAACACTCAGTCCCACAGACCACCGCCGCGCCATTGAAAAGTTCTTAGTCAATCCAGTGGGAGGGCCGCTGCACCTCAAATTTATTTAGCCTCGCAACGCTGAGCGCCTGCCTGGCATGAAGAGCTATGTCACAGATGACCCGCCGAGGTATATCTCGGCCGTGTCTTTCGGTGTGCTGGAGCCCACAGAGATTGCCAAGCTCTCGGTGGTCGATATCACCACGCGCGACCTATTTGACCTCGAGAAGGGCCGCGCACCCAAGCAGAACGGCGCGCTCGACCGCCGCATGGGTGTCAGCGACAATATGAGCGAGTGCGAAACATGCCAGGGCCGCCTCGCAACCTGTCAGGGTCACTTCGGCCGCATTACGCTGGCGCTGCCGGTGTTCCACGTGGGGTACTTCAAGCACATTATCACGATTCTGCAGAATATCTGCAAGGACTGTAGCGCCCTGCTGCTGGATGGCCCTGCGAAACGGTCATTTTTGCGGGAGCTGCGGAATCCGGGTCTCGATAATCTTCGACGTATGCAGGTCTTGAAGCGCTTGAATGACCAGTGCCGGAAGCAGCGTCGCTGTCCTGAGTGCGACGCGCTCAATGGAGTTGTGAAGATGGCAGGTGCGCTCAAAATAGTACACGATAAGTTCCGCTGGGTTCAGAAGCGTGCTCCTGAGGATAAGCGTGCATTTGAAGAATCCTTTGATAATGCGCGTGCTGATCATCCTGACCTGGACAAACTAATTAAAAAGGCCCTCGACGATCTGAACCCTCTGCGCGTGCTGAACCTCTTCAAAGCCGTGAGCTCGCAGGACTGTGAACTGCTTGGTTTGCATCCCGAGGTTGGTCGTCCAGAAAACTACATCTGGCGTGAAATCCCGGCCCCGCCGGTGTGTATCCGCCCTTCGGTCACACAGGACTCGGCCAGTAACGAGGATGATCTGACGGTGAAACTCACCGAGATTGTGTGGACATCGTCCATCATTCGCGCGGGTCTTGATAAAGGCATGTCTCTCGTCAACTTGATGGAGCAGTGGGAGTTCATGCAGCTGTCGCTCGCGCTCTACATCAACTCAGACACGCCATCTGGCCCGGGAATGCCGGCCACAAAGCCTATTCGCGCGCTGAGCCAGCGTCTTAAGGGTAAACAGGGTCGCTTCCGTGGTAACTTATCAGGCAAGCGTGTTGACTTTAGCGGTCGCACTGTCATTTCGCCTGATCCAAACCTGTCCATTGACGAGGTTGCCGTGCCAGAGCTTGTAGCGAAGGTGCTCACCTACCCTGAGCGTGTGACGCGCTACAACCGTCAGCGCCTTCGCGAGCTTGTGGCTACCGGCTCGCTAGAGTACCCAGGTGCAAATTACATCCTCAAAAAGAACGAGACAGTGCGTCGTAATTTGCGCTTTGGCCGCCGAGCCGAGCTGGCTAAGGACTTGAACATCGGAGACATTGTCGAACGGCATTTGCAGGATGGTGACATCGTGCTATTTAATCGCCAGCCTTCGCTTCACCGTCTGTCAATCTTGTCCCACTTTGTGAAAGTGCGCCCGTGGCGCACACTTCGTCTCAATGAGTGTGTCTGCACGCCATACAATGCAGACTTTGATGGTGATGAGATGAATTTACATGTCCCTCAAACGGAGGAGGCCCGAGCCGAGGCCATGAACCTCATGGGTGTTAAACACAACCTGATCACGCCTCGCTCGGGAGCACCGATTATCGCCGCCACACAAGACTTCATTACGGCATCGTACTTGATCTCGAACAAGAGTCAGTTTTTCGATCGTGCTACCCTATCGATGATTCTGGCTATGATGTCTGATGGCACCGTACACTTTGACCTCCCGCCGCCGGCGATTCAAAAGCCCCAGTGTTTGTGGACAGGCAAACAGGTTTTCAGTCTGCTAATTCGCCCAAACAAGCAGTCACGGGTAATCATCAATCTTGAAGCTAAGAATAAGGTCTTTGAAGCGCCGCCAAAGGGCCTCCCGCTTGAAATGTCACCAAACGACGGTTACGTGTTGATTCGTGGCTCGGAGATTCTTTCAGGTACGATGGACAAGAACCTGCTGGGTGACGGCAAAAAGGATTCGGTGTTCTACGCGATCTTGCGCGACTTCGGTCCGGACGAGGCGGCCGCTGCAATGAACCGCATGGCCAAGATGAGTGCGCGCTGGCTCGGTAATCACGGCTTCAGTATCGGCGTCAGTGATGTCACGCCTGGCTTACAGCTATCAAATATCAAGGATGAGCTCATTGAGTCTGCGTACGTCAAAGCCAACGAGTTAATTCAGGAATACGCGCGTGGAAATCTCGAAACACAGCCTGGCTGTAACGAGGAGCAGACGCTCGAATCCAAGATTGGTGGTCTACTTTCGAAAGTTCGTGAGGAGGTTGGCGATGTATGCATTCGTGAGCTAGACAAGCACAATGCACCGCTGATTATGGCCAAGTGTGGCTCCAAGGGCTCAAATCTGAATGTGTCGCAGATGGTGGCCTGTGTTGGCCAGCAGATTATTGGCGGCACTCGTGTTGCGAATGGCTTTCAGGACCGTTCGCTGCCCCACTTCCCTAAATTTTCCAAGACGCCCGCCAGTAAGGGTTTTGTACGCAACTCGTTCTACACGGGTCTCACTCCGTCCGAGTTCTTGTTCCATGCTATGTCGGGTCGTGAAGGCCTGGTTGATACGGCCGTCAAGACGGCCGAGACGGGTTACATGTCCCGCCGACTCATGAAGTCACTGGAGGATCTGAGTTCTCTGTATGATCGCACGGTGCGCACGAGCTCGAATTTAGTGGTGCAATTCAACTATGGCGGCGACGGCCTCGACCCCTTTGACATGGAGGGTGACTCAGTTCCCGTTGACTTCAATCGTACGTGGATGCACTGCGAGAATGTGGCGTTCGACGTCGAGGCGACGGGCCTTTTGCCTTTCGAAATCATGGCGCAAACAGATGCCCTTCTTGGCGAGAAGAACGCACGGCTGCCGCGGCGCAATAACCTTGGTGAGATGGTTGGTGTAGCCGGACTGGCTGACGAGCCGGTCGATGATGCGCTCGTTGACGAGCACGATCCACAGCGCGACTTCTACACATCGGTGCGTGGGTATCTCCAGGCCAAGGCAGCGGCGCTCGCCGGCGTGCGCACTGCAAATGGTCTTGAGGCCGCCCTCGTGCCTTCCGAAGACACAATTGTTGATGACCCTCAGGCACTCGCCTACGTCGAAAAGGTGTACAAGATCAGCTCGGCTCATCTGCGCGGGTTCCTGGACATGTGCCTGGCCAAATATGAACGGGCCAAGGTCGAGCCCGGTACGGCAGTTGGCGCAATCGGCGCGCAGTCGATCGGTGAGCCCGGTACGCAAATGACGCTCAAGACATTCCATTTTGCTGGTGTCGCCAGTATGAACGTCACTCTTGGTGTCCCCCGCATCAAGGAAATCATCAACGCGGCCAAGACTATCTCGACACCGATCATCACCGCGACACTAGCCAATGACCAGGACGAGCGCACGGCGCGCATCGTTAAGGGCCGCGTCGAGAAGACGATGCTCCGCGATGTGACCGAGTATATGGAGGACGTTTACAGCGAAGCGCGCGCGTACATCGGTATCAAAGTGGACTTCAAGACAGTAGAGCGGCTGCAGCTGGACGTGACTCTCTTCGAGATGGCGCGCGCGATCCGCCGTCACAGCAAGCTGAAGCTTGCCGACAACGACGTGGTTGTCCTCGAAGATCGCGACCTGATTCAGGTCACGATTCACCCGACGGCGCCGCCGCAACGCAGTAGTGCTGATGATCTAGCCACCGTCAAGCTCGGTGGTTCTGACATGACCGAGCTATACTACCGCGGGCAGCAGCTGCTGCGCCTGCTGCCGCAGGTCGTTGTCGAGGGCTTCCCCGAAATCTCGCGCGCAGTCATCAACATCCGCGACGATGGCAAGAAAGAGCTGCTTGTGGAGGGCTACGGTCTGCGCGATGTGATGATCACGGATGGCGTGGTCGGCGCGCAGACGAGCACGAACCACGTACTGGAGGTGCGCGAGGTGCTGGGTATTGAGGCTGCTCGCGCATCGATCATCAACGAGGTCAGCTACACGATGGCTAAGCACGGAATGGCCGTCGACCCGCGCCACATCCAGCTGCTCGGTGACGTGATGACTTTCAAGGGCGAAGTGCTCGGCATCACGCGGTTCGGCCTCGCCAAGATGCGCGACTCGGTGCTACAGCTCGCGTCTTTCGAGAAAACGGTTGACCACCTGTTTGACGCCGCGTTCTATGGCAAGAAGGACCTGATCGAAGGTGTCTCAGAATGTATCATTCTCGGCCAGTCAATGAAGATGGGCACGGGTGCTTTCGAGGTCATCCAGCCGTTTGGCGGGCCGATGCAGCCCATGACGCCGTTCTTCGAGACCGTTGCTGCCTGAGTGGGCCGCACTTGTCCACAAAACTACCAGTATTTATATACACGCACATAGGTATTGCATTATTTATATCAGAGACGGCGACGCGCGGTGATCAATCGTGCGGGCGGCGTTTGACCACCGCCCGCCCGGCTGGCGGGATCACGGCCCTCACTCGCCCTGGCCCTTGTCCACGTCTAGTCCACGTCAGCAGCCCAAGTTGGCCTCGCCCCGGCGGCGCCCCCACAGTGGCGGGACTATTTCTTCCACGCTCCCGACACACGCCCCCCTTTAGTCAGTCTCCATGTCGGACCCCAGCTCGATCAATGGCGGCGCCGCCGTGGCCATGATTGGCAAGGACTGCGTTGCCATCGCGTGTGACCTGCGCATGGGCTTGCAGAGCGTAACCATCTCGAACAACTTCGAGAAGATCTTCGACTACAGCGGCGTGCAGCTCGCGCTGACGGGCCTGGCCACCGACGTACAGACGCTGGCTGCCGACTTCCGCAAGCGGACCAATCTCTATGAGATGCGCGAGCAGCGCCGCATGGAGCCGGAGACGTTGGCGCAGCTCGTGTCGACGGTGCTGTATTCGAAGCGCTTTGGCCCGTACTTTGTCGGGCCTCTGGTGGCGGGACTCAACTCGCGCACGCACAAGCCGTTCATCTGCTCGTTCGACTCGATCGGCTCGGTCGACAAGGCGCACGACTTTGTCGTCAGTGGCACTGCCACGGACCAGCTCTACGGTATGTGCGAGTCGCTCTGGGAGCCGGACCTTGAGCCCGAGCAGCTGTTTGAGACTATTGCGCAGTGCCTGACGACGGCGGTCGACCGCGATGCGCTCAGTGGTCAGGGCGCCGTCGTGATCGTTATCGAGAAGGACCGCATCTGGAAGCGCCTGGTCAAGACGCGCCAAGACTGAGTCTGCGCCTGGACAGTCTGCAAGGCGGCCAGCGGGCTGGCCGCGCTACGGCAGCGTTTTCACGGACGCATGTAGAAGTGCTAGGAATACAAAATATAAATGCGAGGATGCACGAGAGGCACCAAGGATATGTACAAGGTTTGGCCCATGGCGCAGCGGCCGTGGTCTCAGCAGCAGGGTGCACCGGCCAATAAAAAATATGCTAAAGCGGATTGTTGAGCATCGGCGTCGCTACGCCTCGCTGCTCGGCTCGCCGTACTCGCCTTCGCGGCTGCGGCGCATGCGCTCGGCAAGCGCATTTGCGCGCTCGCGTGCGGCCAGGACGTGCTCGCGGCGGTTCGCCTTGCGCGCTTCGTGGCGGCACATGCGCACGCCCTGCTCGAGGTCAAAGCACGCGCCGCGCAGCTTCTCCATAAACCCGCGCTGCTGGCATTCCTCGAGTGCCTCGATCAGGTCGAAGCAGTCGCGGAGTGCGGCCCGGTTGCTCATGGTGGGGGCGGCAGGTGGCAGAAAAGTGTGGTCGCCGGGTACGAGACGATACGCTGGATACGCGGGCCCTCGGCTCCCAGCTGACGGGGGTGTGGAGCCTTGACCCAGCCAGCGCAGCGCGCCTCTGCAGGCGTGAGGCAGCGGTGGGGCGGGCGGCGGCGCCGGGCAGACCCAGCTCCCAACTGGCCCAGAGCCGCCGGCCGCTGGGCGAGATCGCTGCAAACCACACCGTCACCTGCCATGCGTGACGCGGACAGGCACCGGCTCCAGATGGCCACCGCGGTCGGGAGCGGCCTGTTTACGATTGGCGCCGCGCTTGCGGCGCGGCGCTCGGTCGCGGTGCGGCGCTATGTCCCGAAGCGCTTCGACGCCAACCACATGCCGCCCAAGTTCAACTTCACCAAGGACGCGGTGCGGGCGATGGCCGACGCCACGATGATGTCGACCGGCGTGTTCGCGTTCGGCGTTGCGTCGACGTGGTGGATCATGGACTTTACGAGCATCGACGACTTTATCCGGCGCATGCGCCAGAAGTTCGGCGGCCCTGACCTCGATGAGCAGCGCCGCGCGCTGGCCGAGGAAACCGACGAGGACGTTGCCGCCGCGCTCAAAAAGTGGCTGCAGAAGAACTAGGCACGCTCGAGCGCCTCGGCTGTTCCGGCGGCCCGATTTGAAAAATGGCCATCTGGCCCTGTAAATAAATGTACATACACGCGGCACGGGCGCCGCCCTATCAAGACTGATCAAGACTGGTTCTTGCGCCTGTTGAGCGGCACCGGCGCGAGCTCCCACGTCCTGACGAGCGAGTCTCGGCCGGCGGTGACGACGCTGCTGCCCGCGACCGCGATGCTCGACACCGGCTCGCTGTGGCCCTGCACGTCGAAGAGCCACTGGCCCTTGAGCAGGTCGCACATGGCCCACTGGCCCACGTCCGTGCCGACGACGGCCACGCGGCCCGACGTCGAGACATCGAGCGACGTGATGCGCAGGCGCCCGTTGGGCACGGTCACGCGCTGCAGCTCGCGCGTGCTGCGCTGGTCGTACAGGCTGATCGCGTTGCCCCACGCGGCGACAATGAGCTGGTTGTCGGGGTGGTACTGCGCACTGACCGGCGTGCGCGGCGCCTTGAAGGTCATTGTCTCCAGCCGCGTGCGCGCGTCCCACACGTTTAGGACGCGATCCTCGCCGGCGGTCAGAAACTCGGCCCGGTTGGGCGGGCCCGGCACGATCGAGCACACGCTGCCCTCGTGCCCCGAGTAGTACCCGAGCTGCTGGCCCGACGGCACGTCCCAGATCAGGGCGCGGCCGTCGGCGTCGCCGCTCAGCAGCGTCCGCTCGCCGGCGAAGCTCGCGGCGGTGATCGCCGACGTGTGCCCGGCAAACGTGCGCCGGTACTGCTGCGCGGACGCGGCGTGCACATAGTCGGGCACCGGCTGGTCGGCGAAGCCGCGCCGCCGCAGAAAGCCGTGCTGGCGCACGCGCGTGACCGGGCTCGGCGTGTCGGGCTGCGAGCCGGCCGCCAAGCGCCGCGCGCTGCCGGCCGGCGACAGCACGTACTCGCCGCTGGCCGTGCTGCAGTACCTGTCGGGCGACTCGGTCAAGGAGTACCTGCTTGCCGCGCGGCGGCAGCTGCAGGACAAGGTCGACGGGTACCAGGCGCAGCTCGACGAGGCGGTCGGGTACCTGCGCGAGTGCGAGGAGAAGCTCAAGGAGTTCGAGGCCGGGCGCGGCGCGTAGCGCGCGGCGGCCAAAAACGTGCCGCCTGGCGCGGCACGATTGCATACGTAGATATTTAACGGCCCCGGCCGGCATACAGAGACCAAGACACAGGCAGCCGGCGGCAGGACCGCGGGCAAGGCAGGTAGGCAGGCAGCCGGCCCACCCGGCCCAGCCAGCACAGCCGGCCCAGCCAGCACAGCCAGCGAGCCTTTGTAGCGGGCCGCCGCCGCCGCGCCAGCGCCCACCTCAGCATAGGCCGGCCCGCCTCCCCTGCCGCCCGCTTCATAGCATGTTATTTATGTTCATATCCCCAATAGCTGGGCTACTCAAATGCGACCGCCCGCCCCGTGCGGGCGGCTATTTCAGCGCCTCGACCTCCTGCTGGGACGTGGTGTCGCGGCGGCGCGAGCGCTGGATGCGCTCGTCGGGCTCCTCGTCCCACGTCTCGAGCTCGGAGATGAGCCGGTAGTTGTTGTCCTGCTCGTTGCGCTCCATGATCACGACCTGGCAGTAGTGGAGGTTCTTGATGTTCTCGAAGCGCTCGTAGCTCCACTGGAACCACTTCATGAGGAACACGCGCGCCCAGATGCCGTGCGACACGAGGATGATGACGTCGGGCTTGAAGTGCTCAAAGTGCCGGTGCAGCGACTCGGAGAACGAGCAGCAGCGGTCGTAGACGTCGGCCGCCGACTCGCCGTTCGGGATGCGGAAGAAAAACGAGCCGTAGCGGCTGCGCTCCTCCATGACCTCGCGCATCAGCAGCGGGTCCTGGAAGTTGCCAAAGTCCTGCTCGCGCAGGCGCGGCTCCTCGAGCGTCGTGAACGCGTGGCCCGCGCGCGTCAGCTGCTCCTCGATCCGCTGCGACGTCTCGCGCGTCCGCAGGTACGGGCTCTTGTACACCATCACGCGCTCGCCCTTGCGGATGAGCCGCGCGAGGTCCTCGCCGGCCGCCGTCGCCTGCGCGTGCCCGTTCGACGTCAGCGGCACGACGTGGTTCGCCACGCTGAGGTTCACGAGCCGGTCGCAGTTGGCTTCTGACTCGCCGTGGCGCACGGTGATGATGAGCTGGGGGTTAGCGTCAATTGAGGACGGGGGGCGCGCGCGCGCCGCCTTCGCTGGGCGCGCGG
>JANIVI010000110.1:0-19189 GCA_030555755.1 Wickerhamiella kazuoi | reverse complement strand
GGGGCGCGGCAACCCCGCCGATTCCACCGGCTGTGAACACTTTTTCCCTACCCGACGCTCTTCGGATCTTGGCCGCGGCGCTATGCCGGGGCGCCGGCTCCTCGGAGGCGTCGGAGCCCGACAGCGACGGCGTCGGCGACAGCGGCGGCGGCGACGGCGAGGGCGTCTCTTCTGGCGACGCTGGCGGCGAGGCGACCGCGGAGCCCCCCGACGCCGACGACGCCGTCGACGTAGCGCGTCGGCTGCTGCGGCGCGACGAGACCATTTTGCGTTTTTTCGGTTTGCTGTGCTGTGGGGAGCACAGGCGACGGGCTCGCGCTGGTGTAGGGGGTGGGAGAGGCGTTCGCTGCGTAAGGATTCTCTATAGGGCGGGCTGCAGCTGCAAGGGGACAGCCTGCAGCAGTGCGCGTGTCAGCTGCGTCTGGCTGGTCCCACCGTGCTGCGGCTACCCCCCGGGGAATCGCACTTGAGCAAGTTGGGGATATTGCGGCCGAAATACGGGAGAGAGCATACGAGTCATACGCGGTACCTGAAAAGCGGGTCTGCCGCTGCGCCGGCCCTGTCCGCGCCGCGCGAATCAGCCGCGCTGCAAATCACACTGCAAATCGCGGGCACTCGCTTGCCTCACCGGTTAAGGGTACGCCGCGCGCGCGCGCTGGGACCCGGGCGGCGTTGCTTGGACGGGCCCGTTACTAACCTCGCACCATGCTCGCCGAAGCGCTTGGGCTGGTGCTGCTGGGCCACGCCGCGTGGTCGAGCCGCGAGTTCGTGCAGGCCGCCAAGGCCGCCGGCGCGCACGCGGCGCTACCGCTGGACGTAAGTTGATACCGGGGCCCCCGTGTGCCCGGGGCCCGAGGCCACCTTTGCAACAGGCTAACCAGATCCAGGTCGAGGCGCTGCTCGGCGTCGGCATCCTGATTGCCGCGAGCGCGTGGGCCGCCGCGGGCAAGCTGCGCCCGCTGTCGCTGGCGAGCGAGCACGCCGATGCAAACGCGCGCGGCGAAGACCCCTACGCCCGTCTGGAGACGCGCCCCAGCTTCCAGGACATCCCCGGCCGCCGCGCGCATTTCATGCAGTGGAAGGGCGCGAGCGGCGGCGCCGCCGAGGGCGCGAGTGCCGACGGTGCCAGCGCGGGCGCGGGCGCCGCGGGAACCAGCGCAGCCGGCGCGGCCGGCGCGGCCGGGGACGGGCCCGTGCGCGTCACGGGAACCACCGGGAACGCGGCGCGCAAGCGCAAGGCGTGAGACCCGAGAGAAAAGGACCGCTGCGGAACCGCTGCGGAACCGCTGCGGAGCCGCTGCGGAGCCGCACGGGACCACACGACAGTTATTTGCTGCTCAGCGAGCCTGCGCACAGCCGTAGGCGGCTGCCTCGCGGCAGCCATGTATGTACACCCCCATAGACACGCTTCGCCCGTCGGCCCCCTAGCCCTCGGATCGTGAACTTTCACTCTGCCCACCTGCACCTGACAAATGCCGGCCAAGCGGCAGAGCGAGCAGAGCCTGCACCACAAGGTGTTTGTGCGCTCGACCAAGGCGGGCAATGCGGTCAAGGTGACGCGCGAGCAGTACCTGCGCACGGACATCCCGACCGGCTCGGCGCTGTGCCCCGAGTGTGCGCTGTTGAGCGTGCCCGACGCCAAGGGCGACGTGCAGCCGCCGGTGCTGTCGGCGACGCCCGCGGCGACGACCAAGCGCGGGCCGCACTACATCGTGATCGACACAAACGTCGCTCTGCGCGCGATCGACCTGCTCGAGCACCCGGGCGCGTTCTACGACGTCGTCGTCCCCCAGACCGTGCTCGAGGAGGTCCGGCACCGCAGCCTGCCGATCTACGCGCGCCTGCGCGCGCTCGTGTCGGGCCATGTCAAGCGCTTCTACGTTTTCCACAACGACTTCCGCCAGGAGACGTTCGTGGCGCGCCAGCCCGGCGAGTCCGTCAACGACCGCAACGACCGCGCCATCCGCCGCGTCGCCAAGTGGTACGCCGAGCACCTGCGCGCGAACGTCAAGGGCGCCGTCCCCGAGATCCTGCTCGTCACAGACGACCGCGCGAACCGCGCGGCCGCCGCGCGCGACGGCGTGCCGGCCGTGAGCCTGCTCGAGTATGCGCGCGAGCACACGAACGCCGCCGAGCTGCTCGACCTCGTGCCGGCCGCCGGCGAGGACGCGCCCGACGCCAACGCGTCGCGCCCGGCCGCCGCCGCAGCGTACCCGGAGTACTACCCGCAGTCGCGCGTGCTCGCCGGCCTGCAGAACGGCACGCTGCACCAGGGCAAGCTCGCGATCAGCCGCTACAACTACCTCGAGGCGACGGTGCACGTAGCGGACTACCCCAAGCCGCTGCTGGTTGTCGGGCGCGAGGCGCTGAACCGCGCGTTCGACGGCGACAAGGTCGTGCTGGAGCTTCTGCCGCAGGCGGCGTGGCAGCACCCGCTCGCGCAGGTCGCCGACGAGAGCACCGTCGACGCGAACGTCGGCGCCGAGAACGACGACGACAGCGGCGCTGCGGCGGCGGCCGTCGTCACCGACGCCGAGCGCCGGCTGCTTGCCGCCGAGGCCAAGCGCGCGCAGGCCGCCACGTCGGCCGAGTTCGCCGCGCAGCCCACCGCGCGCGTGGTCGCCGTCCTCCGGCGCAACTGGCGCTTTTACGTCGGCAACGTCGCCGCCGACGACGGCGCTGTGGCTGCGCTGGCGACGCCCGAGACCGGCGCGCTGCGCACGGTGTTCTTCAAGCCGCTCGATAAGCGTATTCCGCGCATTCGCATCCGCACGCGCAAGCCCCTTGCGGGGCTGCGCATTGTCGTGGCGGTCGACGCGTGGCCGGCCACGTCGCGCAGCCCCGAGGGCCACTTTGTCCGCGCACTCGGCGAGATTGAGGACAAGCAGGCCGAGACAGAGGCCATTTTGCTCGAGCACGACATCGAATACCGCCCGTTCCCCAAGGCCGCGCTCGACTGCCTGCCCGCCGAGGGCCACGACTGGCGCCCCGGCGTGAATGATCCAAAGTTTGGCGAGCGCCGTGACCTGCGCGACCTCGTTGTGTGTTCGATCGACCCTCCGCGTGCGCAGGACATTGACGATGCGCTGCACGCGTACCAGCTGCCGAACGGAAACTTTCACGTCGGCGTCCACATCGCCGATGTGACGCACTTTGTCCGCCCGGACACCCCGCTCGACACAGAGGGCGCGTTGCGCGGCACGTCCACGTACCTTGTGGACAAGCGTATCGATATGCTGCCGACGCTGCTCGGCACGGACCTGTGTTCGCTGCGCCCCAACGTCGAGCGCTACGCGTTCAGCGTGCTGTGGGAGCTCGACGCCGACGCGCAGATCGTGAGCGTCGAGTTCACAAAGTCCCTCATCTACTCACGGTACGCGTTCGAGTATGAGGAGGCGCAGGCGCGCATCGACGACGCGTCGCAGCAGGACGACCTGACCAAGGGCATGCGCATTCTGCTGCAGCTGTCCAAGAAGCTCAAGCAGCAGCGCCTTGATGGCGGCGCGCTTAACCTCGCGTCGCCCGAGGTCCGCGTGCAGACCGACAGCGAGACTTCGGACCCCACGAGCGTCGAGATCAAAAAGCCTGTCGATACAAACTCGCTTGTCGAGGAGTTTATGCTGCTCGCCAACCGCTCCGTTGCGGCAAAGATCTACGACGCTTATCCGCAGACGGCGATGCTGCGTCGCCACGCGGCGCCGCCGGCGACCAACTTCGACGTGCTCAATGACCAGCTGCGCCAGCGCGGCATGCCGCAGATCGAGCTCGAGAGCTCCAAGACGCTGGCTGACAGTCTCGACAAGATCCACGATGCCAAAGACCCGTTCTTCAACACGCTTGTGCGCATCATGACCACCCGTGCGATGATGGCGGCCGAGTACTTCGCTGCGGGCAATTTTGCCTACCCTGAGTTCCGGCACTACGGCCTGGCGGCGGAAATCTACACGCATTTCACCTCGCCCATTCGCCGCTACGCCGATATCGTTGCACACCGCCAGCTGGCCGGCGCCATCGGCTACGAGCCGCTGCACCCGAGCCACTATATGAAGAACAAGCTCGACGCGATCACCGACAACATCAACTTGCGCCACCGCAACGCGCAGCTTGCTGGTCGGGCAAGTATCGAGTACTATGTCGGCCAGATGCTGAAGGAAAAGGACTCGCACCAGGAGGGCTACGTCATGCGCGTGTTCTCTAATGGTATTGGTATTCTCGTACCGAGGTTTGGCCTCGAGAGCGTTATCTATGTTGCCGACATGGGCCGCCTTGAAGACGCGCAGCTCGACGAAGACACATATACGCTGACCATTAAAACTGACAAGGGCGACCGCAAGGTGCGCGTGTTCGATAAGGTTCGTGTATTTGTCCAGAGCGTCCAGGACGAGCGCACGGGCAAGCGGCACATCAAAATGCTGCTGGCTTGAAGGGCACACTCGTGTATTCAAAATTTACACGGGATTATAAAAATACAAAAGCAGCGAGCCGGCAGGCCGGTCCGCAATAAATATAGCATAGCACTCATCTTCCACTCAGTGGGCGCCTTTCTCAGCCAAGCCGAACATACGGTCGACGTGCGCAGCCAGACCAGCTTGACCGCTGCCCTGCGATTTCGCCCGCACGAGCCCGACGACACGCTCACGGTCAGCAGGGCCGAGCTGGTCCAATATGTCATTGACCCCTGCCGTCAGGTCCATTCCATGTAGCATCGATTCGTCCTCAGCTGTGATCGTCCCAACCGTGTCGTTGCTGGCCGACGAAACGGTCTGCGACAGCGACGGGACGCGCTCGTGTCCCTCCTCGCGCCAGCGGCGCATGGGCGAGCGCGAGCGTGAGGGCGAGCGTGAGGGTGACCGGCCGCGCTCGGCGCCACGCCCGCGCGGCGCTGGCTCGTTCGATGTGCGCAGCGAGTTGACAAGCGTCGTCAGGAGCGACATGACCATTGGATCGACCTGGGCTGGCTGCGGCGTCGACGACATGGCGGGAGTAGCCGCCGCCACGCCGGCCGCGCTGGCAGGTGAGCCTGGCCCGCCGCGCGCGTGCGGAGTTGTCGGCGGCGCAGCCACGGCGTTTGGCTCGGCAGCGCTTGCCGGCGACCCGCCGACGTCGACCGCTGTATCGCGCAGCGATATCTTATGCATCATCTCGTCCATTCTTTTGTTGAGCTCCTGGAACATGTCCACCAATTTGCTTTCGGGGCTATCTCGTGCAGCGGGTGGCCCGTTCTCTGGTGTAGGCTTGGCGACTGCAGTCTCATCGGTTGGCGGTGCTTGGGCCGGCCCAGACTCCGGACCACCAACGCTTGCGTCACTCGCATTGGCGGCGTCGTCGGCTAGTGTGCCAGCGGTTTTGGCACTCTGGCGCTCGGTGTCAATGATAGGTCTTAGGCGCTCAATCTCCGCCCGCAGCTCGTGAATCTCGCTGCGCAGAGCATCGCGGTCGGCCCGCAAAGCCGCATTATCACTGCGCAAATGCTGAAGACTCTCGCTATCCGCCTCGTGCAGCGCTTCGGCAACCTGAACGCGGCTCAGGGCAGCGTCACGCGCTGCCTCCACCTCTTTGATAGCGGATTCGTGCGCAGCCACGGCTTTTTTCAGCGCGGCATCGAGCTCGCGCGTACGCTTCCGCTGCTTGTCCAGGTCAGCCCGGAGCTTTTCATTTTCAAGACGTTTAGTGTAGCTGTCCTCAGTTGCGGCATCGAGCGCGCGCACAATTTCAAGGTGCGCAGGCGGCACAAGCGGCTTCTCATATTTGAGATATGTCGGGGGGTCATGTACCGGCAGAGGCAGGCTCTTGATATGCTTGCGGATCTCGTCGAACTGCGAATCGTCGCTATAGTCTGTGTCAGAGCCAGCAGAGACGGGGCCGGCGAGTGCGTATATACCTGTGAGGCGCTTCCGGGCCGGCGACGTGCCGGCGGCCACATTGGCCAGGCCCGAAGCCGCACGTTCCGTTGCGGCAGAACTAGGCCGAGTCCCCACAGATTTGCGGTTCCCCGGACGCGCAGAAAGGCGGCCGTAGTTCGCGGGGCGGTCAAGCATGACGTTGAAAGGCGTATGTGGAGGAGACTTTGATCTCGCGAGTGATGCGGACGCGGTGTTTACGCGCACGCAGCCTCGCTGGGAGCCGGGCCAACGCGTCAGTCTCCAGGGCTAGGGTATAGCGCCCTGGGCAAGGTTGACGGCCAAGGCTTTGGGAAATTTCAGCTTACGCACGCTGGCTCGGCCTGGCTACGACCGACGGCCACCATGAGCTTGGCGCCGAAAATTCGTCAGGCGGTCCCCGCTATCGACACAGTCGTTGCAGACTACGCGGTTGGCTACGTCCAGAATATCGAGCGCAATGCTTCGGATCCCGCGGCGGCGCAGGCGCTGCAGCTCGACGCCGAGCTCGACTTTGTCGGCGAGGTCCTGGCCTCGGCTGGCGGCGACTCGCTCGCTGTGCAGAACCTTGTCGACACGCTCCGGCATACACTAGGAGAGATTTACGAGAAGAACGTGCATCGCACGTTTGGCTCATCAGCACGGCGCAAGCTCGACCGGGATACCCTCCTGAACGCACAGCGGTCTAACGCCATGGGCATCGACGTTAAGGACAAGGACGTTGATCTAGACCTGCTATCGTCGAACCGTAAAATCGAGTCGCGCGTCGACCGCAAAAAGCTCGAAAAGGCCGAGCGCAAGATCGCGGCCAAGATTGCCAAGCGCGAGAAGGGCTTCATGAAGGAGCTGCAGTACGAGCAGAGCCGGCTGCTGACCGACGCGGACGCGACGGCAAGCTACGACGAGTTCTTCCTCACCGTCAACCCTATTGATCTTGGTCCTTCGCAGGGTAAGACCAAAGATATCAAGCTTGAGAACATCGATGTGCACGTTGGTGACGGTCTGCGTATTCTGACCGATACAAACCTGACGCTCTCTTACGGTCACCGTTACGGCCTCGTGGGTGCCAACGGTATCGGTAAGTCAACTCTTCTCAAAGCTCTCTCTCGGCGTGAGCTGCCTGTGCCCAAGCACATCACAATTCTTTATGTTGAACAGGAAGTGCGCGGCGATGAGACGTCAGCACTGCAGACGGTGCTGGACGCCGACGTTTGGCGCAAGTACTTGCTTAAAGACCAGGAGCGCATCCAGACGCGACTGGCGAAAATCGGCGAAGAGCGCGAGGATCTCGAGGACGCGGATGCCGTGGCCAAGCAGCTTGACGAAGAGGCTGATGACCTCCAGTCTAACCTCAATGACATTTTCGATAAGCTCGCTGAGATTGAGTCCGATAAGGCTGAGGCGCGTGCCGCAGAGATCCTGAGCGGTCTCGGTTTCTCGACGGCGGCACAGCAGCGTGCGTCCAACACGTTTTCCGGTGGTTGGCGCATGCGTCTCTCGCTTGCACGTGCCCTCTTCAACAAACCCGACCTGCTGATGCTTGATGAGCCGTCGAATATGTTGGATTTGCCCTCAATCACGTTCCTGTCGAACTACTTACTGACCTACCCCTCGACAGTACTGATCGTGTCTCACGACCGTACGTTTTTGAATGAGGTCGCGACCGATATCATCCATCAGCATTCGGAGCGCCTTGATTACTACCGCGGTGCCAACTTTGACTCATTCTACGCGACAAAAGAGGAGCGCTTCAAGAATGCCAAGCGTGAGTACGAGAACCAGATGGCCGTGCGTAAGCACATGCAGGAGTTTATCGACAAGTTCCGCTACAATGCCGCCAAGGCTCAGGAGGCGCAATCACGCATCAAGAAGCTCGAGAAGCTGCCAGTTCTCGAGGAACCTGTTGAGGAGACAGCCGCAAGCTTCAAGTTCCCGGACCCGGACTCGATCTCACCGCCTGTATTGCAACTGCAGGACGTCACCTTTGGTTACGATCCATCCAAGCTCCTTCTCAAGGACGTGGATCTGACCGTCGACCTCGACTCGCGTATTGCGCTCGTCGGTGGTAACGGTACCGGTAAGACGACGCTTCTTAAACTGCTCATGGGCCAGCTGACGCCGACGGCGGGCCAAGTCTCAACCCACTCGCGGCTGCGCATTGGCTACTTTGCCCAGCACCATGTGGACGGTATGGACCTGCGCCTCAACGCTATCGAGTGGATGGCCAAAGTCAAGCCGGGCAAGTCAGACGAGGAGTACCGCCGACTTCTTGGCGCGTTTGGCATCACCGGTCCGCTGGGCCTACAGAAACTCGAGCTGCTGTCAGGAGGTCAAAAGTCGCGCGTGGCCTTTGCCGCGCTGAGTCTTGCAAACCCGCACATTTTGGTCCTTGACGAGCCGTCTAATCACCTCGATATTGCCGCGCTGGACGCGCTCGCAGATGCGCTTAAGGCGTTCAAGGGTGGTATTCTTATGGTTTCTCACGACGTGACAACCATCAGAAAGGTCTGCAAAGAGATCTGGGTTACCGAGGAGGGCCGTGTCACCAAGTACAGTGGCGACATCGAGGCGTACAAAAAGCACATTCTCAAAGCCGCGGGGTCGGCGGGTGTTGTCGCCAAGCAGTAGAGATAGGTTGAAGAGCATTAATATTAGTCTCACATGCTACAGTGTTTATTAAAATGGCTGACGCACGTCCGCTGCAGTGAGGACCGTGTCTAGTCCTGCTTGAGACGCGACTTTTCGTCGTCTTCGTCGTCGTGCTTGCGCTTGATATCGTCGACATTGGTTGCATACTTGGACTTCGAGCGAAGCTTGGCTCCGTAGCTCGAGTAGAACAGGAACGGGACAGGAATCATGATCGCTGACAAACAGCCAGCCAGCGTACCCGCCCACTGGACGCCAAGATTGTGGAACATGGCAGTAGTGAAGAGGGGGAACGCAGCACCCATCGCCGAACGCACAAAAGTATTGGCGGCGAGCGCTGACGCCGCCAACATGAGGTAGGAGTCAATGATGTAGTTCATAATAGGATTGAACAGACTCACAAAACCGTAGCCAAAGAAAGCAGCGCCGAATGTTGGCGCGAGCCAGTGCACGTGCTTATAGTAGGCACCAGTCCAGCAGAGCCAGAAAATACCGATCGTGAAGATGACACTACCAACCATCATAGGCGGCACACGCGCTTCGGGGAGGACAGGCTTACCGCTCTTCTGCAGATCTCTGAAGAACTTGGGCTCGAAAAAGAAGATCGAGACTAAATTAGCCGCAACGCAGCCCAGGAATAGCGCAATGTACGGCAGCTCAACATTACCACCCTTAAATCCGTACTGAGTGAAAATGATGGGAATTGCCGACAAGCACATGTAGAGGAGACCGTAAACGTAGCCGTTGTATAGCGAGAGAAGGAGCAGAATGGGCTCCTGGACTAGCAGAATGAAAGGGCGCGCCACGGACGTAGTCATGATCTCCTTCAGATTGAGCTCAACCGTCTCGTGCTGGGCATAGATCGCCCAGTTGTCTGTACGCTTGCGCAGCTCGCGTGCCTTGTAGACAAGGAGCTGCGGGTGGTACGACTCGTCCTGGAAAATGATGATCAACCCGAGCGCGAGCGCGTGCATGATACCCGTAATGTAAAGGGACCAACGCCAGTGCAAATACGAGTGCACAATGTAGCCACCAACGATGGGCGCCATCATGGGTCCACCCACGACACACAAACTGAAGATTGAGATGGCCGTACCACGGGCCTTAGTCCGGAACATGTCGGCAAAAGCGGCAGCGACGACACTCAGGGGCGCGGAGCCGGTAGCGCCGGCGAAGAAGCGGCAGAGCACCAGAGTCTGGAAATTCTTTGCAGTTGCCGCGCCGAAGGTAAAACAGGTGATCAGGAACATGCTCAAAATCAGCGGGACCTTGCGGCCGTACAGCTCGGACAGCGGGCCCCACACGATCGGGCCGGTTGCAAAGCCGACGACGAACAGCGAGACGGCGAGCGTTGCGACGACCTGGCCCACATGGAATTCTTTCATGACGTAGGGGATGGACGGGGCGAAGACGGCCGAGCCCCAGGTGACGGTCGCCGTCGCGTAGGCGAGCACGCCGCACACGCGCAGCTTCTTGAACGTCGGCCAGTTCAGCGGCATAAGCGGGTCGTCGTCGCCGTTAAACTCGACGCGGTACGGCTCGCGCTCACCCGGGTCCGGCGGGTACGGCTTGTCGGCACCCATCAGCGGCAGATCCGTGCGGTACGTGCGCGCCTCGCCGGTAAGCACGCGCGACAGGACGCGCGAGGCGCCGTGCGACTCAACCGCATGATGCTCGTTGGCGGCTTCACTGGCCACCGAGCGCTGCGACGCAAATGTGCCTCGCCGCGCGCGGATCCCCAGAGCCTCGTCGGTGCCCGCGTGCAGGTCCTGCGGCTCCTCCTCGTCCGCTGCGTAACCAGCGTCCCGCGGCGGGGGACCCGGGGGATAGTGCCCGCCGGGGCCCACTTCGGGGCTGCTGCTGGCGAGGAACTCGTCCTGCTTCTGGCCAAGACGATCGGGCGAGTCGGCCATGAGTGCGGTGGGTAGACAAGTCTAGAGCCTAGCCACCTTGTTAATTGGGGGTGCGGAGCGCCGAGACCTCCGCTGTCGCCTAGCCCAGCTGCACCACGCCTGTCACGCATACATACACACCCCTTACCCAAAACACTCGCCGAGGAACCAGGGCCCGACTACAGCGGCCTGCCAAGACACAAAGTGCGCATGGTTTGGGTCTGTTCAGCTGCAATCTGCACGTTGAGCCCGCTCCGCTTTAGATACACCCCGCCAATGGCCCCCCACCGGCGTGCCCGCCGTCTTGAGGTCCAGCAAACAGTCCCCACCCTTACCCTCTTGTTTCGCTTTCTGGCGCCGTGCCACATGCGTGACCAGACCCCACCCGAAAGCCTGACCCCTGTTTGCACTACCAAAGCTAAATGTGCACAGCCGCAGCGCCTAAAACATACATGAAACGGCCCGCACGGCTTAAAGGGTTTATGACCACCCGCCGTGAGTTGGTCTATAGAACGTGTGTCTACACTTGCCTCCCGGCAATGCTCACATCTGTCGACCAATATATGCACAACCCCAACTTCTCGCCACTGGCGTGACCGGCTAGCCCTGCAGCGCTGCATCGTCCCGCCGATCGCAGCCAGGGCCGCCTGTTTTGGTTCGCTTTCGGCCAGCCTCCCCTCTCTCCGATTAGATAAGGACCAGCCAGTCACGCTTGGGACGTTGGGCTCTTCGATTACTCTATTAATTACTAAGTTTCGATTACCAACATAACCTGCGAGGACCGCGAGCTACGCGCGGGCGGGCCGGGCGAGCCGCCCATGAGGCCCGTCATGAAAATTTGCCTAGCAGGCAACCGGCCGAGGCATGGCCAAGGTACGCGCGCAGCGAGCCTGAAGATAGGCGAACCCGACAGCTGGGAGAGCCGGGGGCGGCTTTGCCAGAAGATAAGCTGGCTGGCCAGCGTATCTCATATCATATTCACGATACTTCATAGTCAATATAACCTGAAATATTGACAAAACTACTGCTCTCTCGGTTTTTCGCAGCCTCACATAATGTAACTATTTTTTCATCCTGTCGCGCCGAAACTTAGAGCGGCACTCGGTAGAAAAATGCCGAACAGTATTTGGCTCTGCAGGGCCACACGGGGGCACGATGCCCGAAGCTACAGCTCGTGAGTCACCCTGCTCGACCCCTCATAAGAGCCCTCTACTCTACACTGCCGCTCATTTTTCCAGTTCATGTCCGGGCATAGTTCTCGGCGGCGCCCTGCGCTCAAGCTTCCGCCGGCAGCCGCGGGCCGGGCCGCGTCATAGACGCCTGAGCAGGGGGGATTATGCGTGGTTAGCTGCAGGGTCTTACATAGCCATTGAGGTGCGGCTGATCAAAGCCGCCGCCTTCACCAGGGGCTAGGGCCCGCCTTTGAATTAGCGTCGCAAAGTGGGGCTCCTTTGCTCAGACCGCTCTCCACTAGTAACTATATACTGTCCCTATACTCTAGCGTTACAAGCGACATAAGAGGCTACCTGTCAAGTGCTTCAGACACTTACCGGTAAGAGTTTGTTAATGCCAGCCACGCGAGGCACCTAGGCAACCGTCTTATCTCGTACGCCACTCGGATGTGGGAATACCTGATTATGCGCATACACGCCCTAGCCCCAACAAGTTCGCCCTGCCCAGGGGTCGGCCTGTGATGGGAGAGAATAGTCTCGGGTAAAAGATCTACTGGGGGCGGATGAGATCTGCGTGCGCTCACAGACAGTCGCAACAATGCGAGATTTTGATACCACCTGGTTTGACATGCGCCAAATGAGCGATCCGTTGGGGCCGTTCCAATATGTTGGTCTAAACTTGCCAAGACTTGATTGGTGTAGTGCCGCAATCCGGGTGCAGGAATCTGCCCGCTGAGCAGTCACGTCAGAATTCGCAGCAGTGGATGCATAACGTCACTGCGCAGTCACGTGCATTATCGTCTACATGGGGGATCGTCCAACATGCAGGGTCTTTTTCGTAGAGCTGGGCGGGGCCCCAACGCCTGCCATGATGCTTGGCAGCCAATCGAGCATGATGGCCAACACGCCTGACTCTGTTTCAAAGGGTTCAACGCAATGTCACACATTGTGGTGGCATGGATAGTAGCATGGGGCACGTCACGCTCCATGTACCAAGAGATGCAGTGGCATGCAGCCGCTGCTAAGGTCAGGGTGTGAAGCCCTAGACCGACTCTGCCAAGGGCTAGCAGAACGCTGCCTGGTGCTCACGAGGCGTGATAGGCGCGCTGCGGGACCTTGTCAAAGCAGGCAGCCCTCGATCTTGCATATGCCGACTTAGCGAAAATTTTTTTTGTAAACGCCAATATTAGATGATGGGTATGAACGGTCAATCCGACACTCTGTATTATTGCGCAAGCTTCCACCTGCTACAATGACCTTTATCTTGCGACAGGTGGCTTGCATGACTCCAATCACGTCTTGGCAGGTGTTGGGCTGGATTTGACCTGAGGGACACACATATGCAGGGCGCGCGCCCTCAAGGCCGAAGGGCTGCATGGATAGGGTGAAGGGGCTGCATGATCTGCTGCACGAAGTGAGAAGTTTGGCTTGCAGGATAGGCAGATCTCCAAAATTTGCGGGGACATTGGCTCACATTATAAAGCGATCGGCGTGCCCCTCGCAGCTCCTGGCCTGCTCGACAGTCAAGGTAATCATGTCGTCCGTGCAGCCTTCCGCGGTTGCAGACACAAAGTATGCCGGCCACGCGGACCAGGCGTCCGCGTCTACGCCCAGTGCCGTTTCATTGAACGACATTGAGAAGAAGGGCGGCGGTATCAGCGACTCTGAGCCCGTCGACTTCCCTGAGTCTGAGGGCCACCTTGTGGCTCTGCCCGGCCCTGAGCCTACTGAGGAGGAGCTGGCGACGCTGCCCAAGGTCAGCGACCGCCTGCCCTTCTCGGCGTTCTACGTTGTTATTGTTGAACTGGCTGAGCGCTTCACATACTATGGCTTGTCCGGTGTTTTCCAGAACTACATGACCGTTCCTCGCGATGCCACGAACCAGACCCCCGGTCTTGGTCTGCAGAAGCCTGCCCCTGTTGCTCTGTCTAACTTCTTCCAGTTCTGGTGCTACGTTACTCCTATCCCCGGTGGAATCATCGCCGATATGTGGCTTGGCAAGTACAACACAATCCTCATCTTCACGCTCGTTTACATTGTTGGTAACCTGGTTCTGTTCCTGACGTCGCTGCCCGTTTCGATCCGCAACGGCCACGGTGAGGGCGGCCTCGTTGCTGCCATGGTCATCATTGGTCTGGGTACCGGTGGTATCAAGGCCAATGTGTCCACCCTGATCGCCGACCAGTACACAAACACGCGCCGTTGGGTCAAGACTAAGAAGAACGGTAAGAAAGTCATCGTTGACCCCGATGCCACCATGCAGAACATCTTCATGATTTTCTACTGGGCTATCAACGTTGGTTCGCTTTCGGCCATTGCTACGACCGAGCTGGAGAAAAATGTCGACTTCTGGGCTGCGTACCTTCTGCCCGCCGCCTTTTTCTTCATTGCTTTCGTGGTGCTGCTTCTGGGCCGCAACAAGTACGTCAAGCGCCCGCCGGCGGGTTCGCCTCTGCCGCACGCTGCCCGTATCTTCGGCCAGGCTGTTGCCAACATGTTCAAGCGTGGCGGCTACCGCTCCACTAACAGCATCACCAGCGCTGAGCCTGTTGGCGTCAAATACGGCTTCATCGACCGTATCGGCCGCAAGCTCACCGGTGCTCTCGGCTGGGTTTTCCAGACGTTCACGCTCGACATTGCGCGCCCCTCTGTTCGTGCTCAGCTTGGTCTCCCTGCCGTGCCGTGGACCGATAACTTCGTTGACCAGGTCGGTCGTGCTCTGCTTGCCTGCAAGGTGTTTGTGTTCTACCCTATCTTCTGGCTGACCTACAACCAGATGTTGAACAACTTCATCAACCAGGCTGGTACCATGGAGACGCACGGCATCCCCAACGATATCATGCAGAACATCGACCCCCTGGCGATTATCATCTTTATTCCCATCATGGACTACCTTGTGTACCCGTGGCTGCGCAAGGCGGGCTTCCCCATGTACCCCATGACGCGTATCACGATCGGCTTCATTTTTTGCTCGCTGGCTATGGCCTACGCCGCTATTGTGCAGCACATCATTTACGTTTCGCCGCCTTGCTACGAGAACGCTGGTGAGTGCGCTGGTGACCTGCCGAACAAGGTGCACGTCGCCGTGCAGACGCCCTCGTACTTCCTCCTGGCCATGGGCGAGATCTTCATCAGTATCACTGGTCTCGAGTACGCCTACACCAAGGCTCCGCCCACGATGAAGTCGTTCGTCATGGCTATCTACCTGTTCACGACGGCCATTGCCGCGGCTCTGGGTATTGCTCTGTCGCCCACGGCTGAGAACCCTAAGCTTGTGTGGATGTACGTTGGTCTGGCAGTTGCTGCCATCGTTGTCGGCATCCTGTTCTGGCTGCTGTACAGCCAGTACAACGCTGTTGAGGAGGCTCTGAACCGCATTGACGTCCATGAGCGCGAGGCCACCGCCACTAACTTTGGCGGCGAGAACGACGTCCTGCACAGCATCCTGCACCCCCAGCGCACGAACCTGACGCAGCGCTCGAAGACGGCGGCTCCTGGCCAGTTCAACGCTACTGAGAATGCGCTGGCTGACTCGCGCCTCAACGCCAACAACTTCTGATCGCGCCGTGCGTGGCTCTCTTAATACGTGAATGATTTTAGCATGTCGCTAGTTTTTAATGCAACTGCGGGCTCAGATACCCTATATCATATAACGGCTTTACGAATTCGCTTCTGCTTTTAATTTTTTTTCTACTTCCCGACTGATTGGCGCGCGACGCGGCGTCGTGATCCCGCTCGCCATCGCGGGCTCGCCTCAGCTTGGGCGCCGCTTACATACCCCGGCTTCAAGCTCCCCACAACAGGCATTCGTGGGCCTTCCATCATGACAACGGTCGCGGTTGTAGTCAAGCATGTGGGCAAGAAGTACGACGTGGAGCTGGATACGACGGCTCCAGCTTCTGTCTTCAAGCAGCAGCTGACGGATTTGACCGGCGTGCCTGGTAGCCGCCAGAAGATCTTGTCAAAGGGCGCTCAGATCAAGGATGACACGGATCTCGCTGCGCTCGGGCTCAAGCCGGGCCACACGTTCATGCTTTTGGGCAGTGCAGCGGCAATTCCTTCCGGTCCTTCGGGCGCTGCGCGTGCGGCGGATGCGGCTGCCGCAGCCGCGGCTGCAGCCGCCGAGGCCTCCCAGGCCGAGCCCCAGGGCCTCGTGAACGTGGGTAACACGTGTTACGCGAACGCTACACTGCAGGCCCTTGCAACGGTAGACGAGCTGAGCAAGGCAGTGCGCTCTTACCATGGCAATGACATGATCGTGCGGTCCATGGGCACCGTATTCAAGAACCTGGAGGTCCAAGGCCGCGCGGCTCAGGCGCCGTCATACTTCATACAGGCGGTGCGATCAAAATTCCCTCAGTTCAACGAGATCAGCCAACACGGCGGCGGTCATAAGCAGCAAGATGCTGAGGAGTTGTGGACGGAGCTTGCATTCGACATTCGCAACGAAGGGCTGGCTGACGCTGAGGGCAATACGGTGTCGGAGCATTTTATGCAGGGAAAGTTCGTCACCGAGCTATCGAGTGTGGAGGCGCCTGAGGAGACGCCACAGCTTGGTGAGGATACATTTGACAAGCTGAGTTGCCACATTACAATCTCGACGAATTTTCTCAAGGACGGCCTCCTCGCTGGGCTTCGCGAGGAGCTCGAGAAGCACAGCGACACTCTGGGCCGTGATGCGCGCTACACGCTGACGCGACGGATTTCACGGCTGCCCAAGTACTTGACCGTGCACTTTGTGCGGTTTTTCTGGCGCCGTGACACGAAAAAGAAGTCCAAGATTCTGCGCAAGGTTGCATTCCCTTTTCAGCTTGACGTCACCGACATGTGTACGGACGATCTCAAGGCGAAGCTTGTCCCCGCGCGCGACCAATTCCGCGAGATGGAGTCGGCATTCGAGGAAGCCAAGCGCGCGGCGCGGCGGGCCCGCTTCAACAACGTGGGCGGTGGACCCGACGACAAGAGAGCTAAAATTGAAGAGACGCTGCCGCAGGAAAAACAGGACGAGCTGCGGGCAGCCGTCCGGGCCAAGATTGACCCTGATATCGCTGCAGACGTGGGGGCGAACCCTTACGGTATCTATGATCTGCAGGCCGTGATCACGCACCAGGGCATGTCGGCTGACTCTGGCCACTACCAGGCTTTCACGCGCAACGCGCGCGAGCCCGGTACGTGGTGGCGCTTCAATGACGACAAGGTGAGCCTGGTTGACGACGCCAAGATCGAGTCGCTAAGCGGCGGCGGTGAGTCCGACTCGGCCCTAATTCTGCTTTACCGCACGGCTGATGTTTGAAGCGGCGGTCCGGCTTTCTACGTTTCCTGAACGTGCGAATTATTATTTAGTGCATTAACGTTATGTAGCCAGCGTGCTAACCCGAACTGCCTTTCTGGCCACGACGCGCCCGCTGCGCCAGCGGCCGATGACAGGGCGGGCCTGTAGCAGGGCGCCCTTGGGTTGCGCTGTCAGCTGCACCTGGATGGCCAGAAACATCGGGCGCCAACAGAGTGACCGCCAGCATTGGAGGATGCTCGGCACCGCGACCGATGTAGCGTATTACTTTTTTTGTATTTCTGTCGTTGCGCAGCAACTATGTAATTTACTGTGACAGTGTCCGCGTCTGGCCAGCGGGCGGGCAGGGCGAAGGCACATGGTGCTTACAGGCCCGTCGCCTGCTCAGCGCGGCGCACCTCATCCTGGAACGCGGCAAGCTCCGTGCGGCAGTTGAGGATGCGCTCGTTGTTGGTCTCGATGCAGCGCACGAGGGCGCCGCGGGCAATCTCGGCCTTCTTGTCGAGGTGGCCCTTGCGCGGGCGGCCCGCGAGCGTCTTCGAGAGATCGGCGAGACGCTGTTGCAGCGCCGGCGTGTCCGCGTTGGCGAGGCGCTCCTCATCGATTTGCGCGATCTTATTTTCGGCGGCGCGGAGCTCCGCATCGGCCTCGACGCGTGCTTTGTACAGGCGCTCGGCCACGCGATCCTCGATGTACTTGCTCGAGTACTGGTTGAGCGCGTAGTCCGTCTCCGGGTTGGTCTGCAGCGTCTCGCGCAGCTTGCCCGAGAACGTGGTCGGCGCCTCGGGCAAAAACACCTTCGAGCCCGCTTCCTTCGACGACGTCTGGCCCATGGCGGTGTGGGAGGTTGACCTGCTACTCCGGAGTGGACTGGCTAGTCAGCGCAGTGTTGCCGACTGGGCATGGCAGCGAAGCTTGGGAGAGGGCCGGCCGGGGAAAAGCGGCCGCCGGCGCACGGGCTCAAACCACACAAGGTCCGAGTGCGAACTCATCAGAAGGCCCCAAAGGCGTTTATGGGCACAATGAGTCTAAAAGCATTCTAATCTACCGATCTTTCAGTCCCCCTAGGCCGGCGACCCTGCAAGTTGAGTCCGTTGTAGATGGCACATTGACCTAGTGGAGCAGCTCACTCATATCGCGCACAGAGCACATAGACGTATCATGCTATTACTATTCTCTTCAGGTAGATGCGAGCTGGCTCGCCCATAGCAATATTCGGCGTGTTCTTGGAGCCCACGCAGGCCCCGCCGGACCTGCCTTAACGAAGCAACCCTTGCCCGCCAAGTGCAGGTCGCTACCGCGACTGCAGCCCCGCCATACGGAGCTTCCCAGCCTAAGAAGAGGCCAGGTGATCAGTTACCTCGATTTTGAGCACCTGGTGGTCCGAGATTCCTGGCTTGCCATGGACCCGCACGACACACTATGAGAGCCGGGCTTATAGCCTTGGCTTCTGGCCTGCATGCTCTAGACTCTGGGTATACGCAGACTAGTACGGCCCCGGACCGGTCCAGGTGAATTTGCCACAACTCACGCATGATTGTCTGGCAATTGCCTTTGAGGCCATGAGATGTTCACGCACAGAGGCACACTGGGCGGCCGGTGTGGCACGGCGCCTGTGTGGCGGCGGTGCATGTTGAGCCGCCGCCGGTCTCTCCCAAATACCCGCGGGCACGACTTCACACGTAGCCTGTCCCCACCGGCTCGCCCCCACAGTCCAGCCCAGTCCACCGCCACGGCACCGCCACGGCGCCCTTAACTTTAGACGCCATGGCCACCCGCATTGCACAGAAGCGCCTGACAAAAGAGTACCTGGCGCTCGAGAACGCACCGCCGCCGTACATCGAGGCCCATCCCGACGAGGCGAACATCTTGCTGTGGCACTATGTGATCAGCGGCCCGCCCGACACGCCCTACAGCGGCGGCCAGTACCTCGGCTCGCTGATGTTCCCCGCGGACTACCCCTTCAAGCCGCCGGCGATCCGCATGATCACGCCGAGCGGGCGGTTCCAGCCGTCGTCGCGGCTGTGCCTGAGCATTTCCGACTTCCACCCCGACACGTGGAACCCCGCGTGGAGCGTGTCGACGATCCTTACGGGCCTGCTGTCGTTCATGGTGTCGGAGGAGGTCGCGACCGGCACGGTCGCGGGCACGCGCGAGAGCCGCGCGCGGCGCGCGCGCGAGTCGTACGAGTGGAACCTCGAGAACGAAAAGTTCTGCCAGTACTTCCCGCACCTCGCCGAGCGCACGCGGCGCGCCTTTCTGATATTGATCTAGCGTTATTGGCCGCAAAAGACAGTGTGCAGTCAGAAC
>JANIVI010000010.1:0-72891 GCA_030555755.1 Wickerhamiella kazuoi | reverse complement strand
CGGTAAGCTCAGTGGCCGTCATGTGCCGGAAAATGAGCTCAATTTTGGCTGCGACTTGCTGCCAGTGCTGGTCCGTGAATCTGGGCGCATTTTCTGCGACAAGCTGAACGAGGCATGAGCTACCAATGCGGGAAACAGTCTCGTTCTCTTGACAGATACACGACTTCAGTAGGTCTAGGAAAAAGTCGTTCAGAGCATGCTCAAGCTTATCAAAGTGACGGTGAAAAAGCGCGACAATGCTCCGGAGGGCCTGCACAAGTGTCGTCGACATCCAAACATTCATATCATCAGTCATTTTCTCCTTGGGTGTCTCGAGAACGTAGAAAAGAGGGAACAGCTGATCGCGGCAAATCTTATCCCACTCCTCAACGGAGAAGCGGGAACCTTTACTCATGAAATACTCGAATTGATTCTCCAGAGCGCGGCCCCGGACTTCCAGATCCTGACCATCCATGATAACGTCGTGGACTTGCTCAGACAAGTCGCGCCATAACTTCATGTCGTCACTGTAGTCATATAGTGATTTGAGGAACTCAACCGCGCGAAGCGCAACCTTGACATTGGACTGCTTGGCATAATTTGAGAGGCATGTAAGATAGCTGGCCACCACCGACTCATCCTGTGAGAAGATTTGGTCCTGGTATTTGCTGGCTGCAATTGACAGGAGCTCGAAGGCATGCAGCAAAGTTCTGCCCCGAGTTTTCGAAGCAATGCTGAGTGTCGTAAAAATCGTCGTCCATCCCGACCTAAGTTGCGCACTCTTTTGGCTCACCATTTGAGTTAGGCAGTCGACCACCAATGCTCGCGCTGACTCTGTCTGATTGTGATCCATAACGTAGCTAAACGGCTTCAGGAATTCGCGCTGGAACTTGAAGTGTGGGAGCTCCTCGAGGTCAAGAAAGCGCACCGACAGCTGCCGAAGTGAGTCAAGTGCGAACATGACAACCTGCTCGTTTGAATTCGAGCCCACCTTATTGAACAAGTCACCCATGACGGCCCAAATCTGGGACCACTCCATTTTGATGCGCTGCATGTTGTAGTAGCAAACGTCGACTGTCTTTTGCAAGCTGAACAGACGCGGTTGTGTACTGGTTTTGGAAGTCTGAATTTCTTCGACAGATACTCGTGATAAGGCCTTAGTGAATTGCACAATTGCAGCACCATTAAGCCTGGAGCTCTGTGTGAAAATTCGATCACTCGTCACCTCAACTTCCTCGGAAAGAAGACGTTCTGCGGCGTCGGCACTCAGGTAGTGACTGGCATTTGTTTGCCTGCTCTTAATGCCATCCACACCAGGAAGGGAGCCCTCGGTAACACCTTTAGCTACGAGCTGTGCACGCTCGAGCTGGGACACGAGAGCGAGAACATTAAACCACGACTCATGGAGGTTGTCACCCTCAGCTAAACCCACCCGCAAAAGTGTCAGCGCCGCCTGAACACCTTTGGGTTTGAGATCGTGCAAGTTGGCAAGGCCTGCAAACTGGCTCAAGGCTGGAACAAATGCTTCACGTGCCAGACTCACGTTAAAATGGCAAGCGATCTTGGTGGCTAACGAGAAGCCCTCCAGCGAAAGCTGGGTAACGTCCTTGTCGCTAGACTGCTGAAAGATACCCGACAGCGCACTGAAAACAGACATCCAAACGTCCTCGAACATGGGTTGTACATGCTCAACATGAGACGCATAGTAATAGACAGAGTGAGCTTTGCGGTCTTTAGCCATCATCGACTTGAAAAGCTTTGCTGTCTTGGTCGAGATTACCTCGCTTGCCGCCATATAAGCCTCAGCAGAGTTGTCCACACGCCCACCCAACCATGTGTTACGTCCTTGCACGTTATGACCCTTGAGAGCGGCATCCTCGTGCTCGCTGACGAGCTTGATCTCGTTCGACACAATCTCGTTATAGATGCCACGCATAAACTCTTCGGGTAAATCCAGGCCGTCATTAATACCGCGGTTATTGCTGATGAAGTCTGCTAGGGACATGCGAGACTTCATGTTTGGACTGTGTTGGTCCGTGTTGAGCAACATAACGGAGTAACCGAGAACATATGGGGTCTCAGCACTCGAAAAGACCGTGGGATTATCATTTTGGTATTTGTCACCAAATTCAAGAAGGTAGCGGTCTACGACCTGACCCTCTCCAGGCAGGCGGAAGCTCTGCATAAGCTGACGCAGAGCCTCGATGAAGGATACACCACGGAAGTCCATGCTGTGCACAAAGTCATGCATAACCGCCTTATTGAAAGGGTCATTTTTGGCGAGATACTCACCCAGTAGAGTAAGATCGAAACCATTAGTTTTGAGGAAAACCATGGCCAGCTGCTTGGAGTTTTTGGCCTCAATGATGCCAAGGTCAATAAGCATTTTCACTCCTCTCTCAGGTTTATAGTTAAACTCAGCAACTGCTTTTGAAAGAGCTTTCTTGTTGGTCTTCACACCTTCGAATTGCTGGGGATTCTCGGCTAGGTCAATATCGCTTCGGCTGGCGTTAGCGCTCAGGACTGAATTACTTTCGGAGTCCACATCAGTCTGGCCATTTTTCTGCGCATCTCGGTGATACCACATATAAAGAGATCGCAACACGCTGACGAGTGAGTCCAATGCGAGCAGCTTCATCGCATACTCGCGCGGGTATCGCACGGCTTCGAGCTTCTCTCCTGTGGCAATGATGTGAGCAATTGCGACGGACGGAGGCTGATTTAAATTGTACAAAGCGACACGGTGATTGCGCTCAGCTTTGAAAGCTGCAATTGCCGCTGAGGTAGTGGAAACAACCATGGTCGCAAATCTGGCCAAATGCTGTATCGCGAGCTCGAAGATGTTGACAGAGTCAGCGTCACAGTCGTAGTTGAGATACAGCTCTACTAGAGCGCGGGGATCACCGCTGAGGCGGTGTAAAATCTCCAGGAAAAACAGCTTCTGGTGAACCGTCGCGGTAGGCATGTCCAAAATGGTGAAGTACACCTCCTTGAAAAAGACTTCGATTTCCCGCTTAAACTCAGCCCGCAGATTCGAGAGCAATAGCCAGAATATTTCAGCTGCTATCTCATAGATAGCAGGAGAGTTGGAAGGCGCGTTTCGGCTCAGAGTACTGGCGAGATAAATCTTGACAGCATCGACAAACCTTACGGGCCTGTTTTTGAATGTGATTGTGAGAGTTTTGGCCGCGAAGACCGAAATATGCTGCTTCAGCGTGAGATGTAGAAGGTGAAGACTCAGGAGCTTTGCGCGCATGGCGTGTGACCTCAGATCGTTAGACCCGGTGTCTGTCTTGTCAGACAGCTTGCACAGGGTTCGGAACAGGAAGAACGCATCCTGCACAGCCAGGTCCGAGTCTTCAGCGGTGGTATCGTCGTCATCACTTGTCGTTTTCATTTGCTCTAGAGTAAGCCCAAGCTGATCACTCGAGGCAAGGGTAGGGGCGGTTACGGACCCGCTGCGGGAGTGGCCTTCAGATTCGCCGGGCTTTCCGGCTTGTGGTATCGGATTCAACTGAATTTTGACGCGGTCGAAAACAACCTGTACCGTCTGCGTAAGACTCACCTGAGCGATAGTTTGATTTTCTGGCGACCTGCTCACAACAAAAATGTTGTATATTTGACGAACAGCCTTGAGAAGAGGTGGGCCGTGTAATATGATGTCCTCGTTGACGATGGCCGCCATAATTGCCTTTATTATCTGAAGCTCCACGCCGGAGTCGGTCGACTCGCCTTCGAACGTATCGCAGACGATGTCAATGGCACGGTTTATGAGCGGGACAAAAGGGGCGGGGGTGACGCCCTCAGGAACAGGGCGCTCAGGCTCATCTTCAAGGTAGCCAAAGGTAAAAAGTTTCCCTATGCAGTCTAGTGCAACAACTCTCATCGAAGTCAAGCTGCCTTGAGCACATACTATGCGCAAAGGCTCCATAATGAGAGCTGGCGAAGGCAGCGCCTCGCTGTTTTGTTGAAAATAACCCAGCACCTTGTTAAGAGCCTGATCAAGCGCAGGAATCCGCTTTGCATCCTTAGATGCCTTGATTTTCTCCAAGGCTGCGCGAATAAAAACCATTGCGCCTTTGATCTCCGTGCCACCGATCGAGCTGATAGACATGGCGACGGACGCGCGCCTCCGGGGTTTTTGGAAGCTCACTCGTGCTGATGGGATACGAGAGGGGCGGTTAGGAGATTCAAATGAAGGAGAGCCGCCTGTTTCGCCATCGGAGAGATCCTCCGTGGCAATCTCTGGCGGAACTCGAACAGCTACCGCGCCTTGCTCGCCCTCCGCCTCGTCGTGCAATCCATTTGGGACGACCGTGTGACCATTTCCACTCACGATTTTTTCGGTAGTAGAGCTCTCTGTGTGACCCTCCTGGCTTTGAACGCTACCTTTAGTTGCGGAGGCCCCCTCAGACTGCGCTGGTCTCAAGACCGGAACGGTGGCCTCGGGGACTCGACCCACCGGGACCTCAGGAGCCGGTGTATCATCCAATGACTCTTCCACAAGCTCATCTGGCCGAATCGTTGTCGGTGAACCCGGCAGGGCGGCCCCATTGGCGCCAGCTTCGGTAGCCGGCATCGTCACTTTGCAGTCGTGGTCGATGGGTAGTGGGTACATACTCTGTCAGCGAAAGAAGAGGGAGGGCGCGGGGCGGGGCAGTGCCAAGCCGCGACTCAGGAATGGCGAAGCCCCATCATGGGGTGGTTCAAGAATGTGCGACCTGGCAGTAATTGAGGCGACGTCGTCAGCTTGCTAGCCTGAAATATCAAAATTCTCGGTGATGCTGCCGAGTGGCGCTACAGACAAACTTCACACATTCTAATAATTATAAGACCGTCAGCCAGTTAGACGCGGTTAAGATGCAGATTTTCGAGCTTCGTTCCCAGTCGTGAGATGCGCAAAAGTACATCGCATCCATAGTTTTCGATTGAGTGCACTTCCAGGGCTCCGTCCCAGTATTCGGTGTAAACTCGCGACATGGCGAGGCCGATCCCAAGACGCGTGGAGGGATCGCGGTCACTGAATTGCTGCAAAGTGGAATGCAGAGACTGCCGATCCGCAGATTCATCGACCCATACGAGCTCAAGCTTATCCTGGGTAATGTCTTCCTGCATTCGTGGCTTTGCGAACGACCATATGGAACTTAGCGCCTCAGGCGGGATACCACCTCCTTGGTCGCTCACGCGAATGAAAATATTCTCTTTCGTGCTCGATACAGACACCAGGACTGGAGGTGGGTGAGTGAGCGAATCGTTTTGTCTGATGTAGAGGTTCTGCGATGCAATAAGGCTGTTGCGCAAGACCTCGCCAATAATATAGTCCAGATGGCTTTGAATGTAGGGGAAAGTCGCAGGATTCCCCTCCTGGACCACGGCTGGCAGTGGCATATTCGGATAGGCTTTCGCAAGGGCGGTATGGATTCGGTCAGTGGCACGTGTTACCGCGCTAACGGTGCTTTGCTGAAGCAGCACCTCACCAATATAGTCTTGATCCTTATCGTCGTTGGTGATACCCGCTTTGAAGGCTCGCGAAAGAGAAAGGTGCTGCTCTGCCAAAACACGGCGCGAGATCCGTGAGCTCAGCATACTTCGCACGAATGCGTCAATGAAGTTTGGGTCCGAAACCGCACCTACACGCACAAGCTCAAGGACGCCAAGAAGAAGCTCGGGCACTGCGCGGCCGTTGTCGTCGAGCAGGGTTGCGATCACATCGCAGAACTCATCATTCTCGTCCATATTCTCGATCTTCCGTATCCTGCGCAGTTTCTCAAATCCTCGTAGATAGCGTTCGTACAGGCTCGTCAGGTGTTTATTGCTCACCATTTTATATGGCAGCTTCTGCATGTCGAGAACACGGTGAGCAACGCGAATTGTGAGCTCCTCTCGAACATAGTTCGCCGACATAAGAAGTTTAGCCGGTGTCAACTTACGCCCGAAGAACGCCAGCTGCCGCAGCGATACCGGCCGCTGAGGCATTTTGGCCCAATCGGCCACCGCCGTCTGGTAGAAGCTGCGCGGGGAAATAATATCGGAGTCGGGATATGTCACATGGCGCACACTGGACAGCCCATTTTCGAGAATGCGCATCTGCTTCTCATGAGTCGTGAAAGTCCTTCGAAGCATGGACGACACTGGCCGATGTCGCCTGAGCTGCATGTCGTGTGGAGAAGGATATGACTAACTGCGTACCTGCGATAAGCTGAGCACATGCATTACCGCACAATGCCGATAGTGGAGGGGGAGCCAGCCACAAATTGTACAGTTGGTTCGAGGTAACGAAAACAGCATAGCTACTGGTCTATGACGAATTGTCAACCAATTAAGGATTGTAGTCTGGCAACCGGTACTCTCGAGGGGTAGGGGTATGATCAGAGAGGCTGCCAATCCCGAAGCCATTCCCGGTCAAGCCATTGACGAAGCTGAAGGTACAGGCCTAGTATCTTTCAGTACCCAGAAGGCCTTTGGCGGACTGAGTCACACTCGTTGATCCTTCACTGTGCTTGCCCCCACTTAATCGAGGGAGGCCCCACCCTACCTACCCCAGTGAGGTGATTCACTTGGCCAGCCCTGACGCGGCTCCCACGTGATGCCGGCGCTGCCGGCACGCCGGCACCGATCTCCGACGTACGTGTCACCCTAACACATGAGCTTGGAGGAGGACGCCGGGCTTTTTGCGCCGCCCCCTGAGAATGCTGAGGACCGTGTCATTCTGTTTTTCGATATCGACAACACTCTGTACTCGAAACGCGATGGTGTAGCGGAGCTAATGGGCGGGTACATCCGCGCATTCATCAAAACGCAACTCAAGCTTGACGATGAGAGTGCTGAAATGCTGCACAAGACATACTATAAGGACTTTGGCCTAGCTATAGAAGGCCTGGTCCGCTTCAACCACATTGATGCTATGGACTACAATGCGAAGGTAGATGATGCGCTACCGCTTGATACCATCATCAAGCCTGACCCAGAGCTTCGTAAATTGCTGGAGGCCGTGGACCGCAGCAAAGTACGCTTATGGCTTTTCACCAATGCGTACGTGAATCATGCCCGACGCGTGATTCGCCTGCTGAAATTAGAGGGCATTTTCGAAGGCGTTACCTTCTGCGATTACCGCGAAAACCCACTGGTCTGTAAGCCTAAGCCGCAGATGTTTGACCGCGCCTTGGAGCAGGCAGGCATTACTGACATTAAAAAGGCCTACTACGTGGACGACAGTGCTCTCAATGTCCAGGCTGCGGCCGATGCCGGTTGGAAGCATGCCATCCACTACATCGAGGACGAAGAGTCGAGGCCTACGGTGCAGGCTGGCCACGACACTGTGGGCTCGCTCTGGCAATTGCAGGCCCTCCTTCCGTGGATGTTTACGCACCAATTGAAGGATCCGCACCCTTTTGCGCCTAAGTCGACAGCCAGAGAGGTTTGAGTTGAGGCAAAATTTATTAAATTAAAAAGCTTAAAGCGAGTAGGGTAGAGATGCTCGCCTGGAGATTGAGCGAGCAAACAAAGCTGACTAGCAGGAAAGTCGCTAAGTGAACGCTGCCTTGATAGCGGCGAGCAGTCGGTGCCTCCTCCTTGAAGGCTGCGATTGAGCAGCCACCGGATGAATAGGCTTCAAAGTCGGCCGAGTGTAGTGGTCGGCGAGCGATCCCAGAGATGGCGTACTGATATTGAAATCCTGCATGAACAATGGCTCCACATTCTCGTGGCCGAGCTTGATCGTGGAATCCTGTGACCACCCTGCATATTCTTCTGAAGGTGAACTGTTCAAAAATTCACTTTTGCGCGTGGGCTGTGCGTCAACGTCAAGTGGCTGCGAGAGGGCCGCGTTTAGGGATTGTTGCGCAGATGCAAAGCCGTGTGCAAAAGGAGGCTGCGGACTGGCCGTTCTACTGCGTAGCCGCAGGCTAAGAATGTCTGCGCGGCTATCGCGAGCTAGATTTCTGGCAGGGATCTCAACTGCCGAAGACTGCGAGAACTGCCTCGTGCGTCTCTTATGTGGCTGTCCAGGCACAAATTCAGAGACTGCATCATATAGTTGAGCAATTTCTGGGTCAGTGACTGTCTCTGGGTCCGAGGTCTCTGCCTTTGTTCCAGGTGCCACAATGTACGGAGCCAGCGCTATAAGCGATGAGGCAACGCTCAGCGAGCTGATTCGCTTATCATACACGGAAGTGCGTTTGGCCCCAGATCGCAACAAAGAGCCATGAATCTGAGGGCTCAGTTTAGCAGTGTCACTAGAGCTGACGTGGTCGCCAAGGTCTGTTTCGAGGCTTGGGGCAGGGCTGATGCTTGTGGCAACCGTTGATTGTGTTCGATTAGTGTAATCAGCTGACCTTGGAGATACTTGAGGCAGTGGCCGCGTTATCTGCGCAGCCATAGACGGATCATTTCCGGAAGCGTCCCGGGAATGTTCGTCAGATCTTGATTTAGCGCCATCACTACCAAGCCCGAAGACGCTGGGATTGCCATCAACTGTGCTTGCTGCAGTCTCGACAGACATCTCTGTTTTCTCGTCGGCTTTGGCTTTGAATATCTTGTGCCCGATGATGCCCGCTCTTGCTAATGACCACCGTTTCAAAGAGCGGGAGCGTGAGCGAGGTAGTCGACCTGGGCCCGGGTCCTTTGCCGCAGCTTTTGGAGGAAGAGGGGGAACCACATCCTCTGATCCGGCGTAATTAGCTTCTGCATCGTTCGAATACTTGGCCGAAGAGGCACATCTTGTTGGTGGCACTGTGAGGGACTGATCTGGCGTCACAGCGACCGGGTCGCTTACTGCCAATTTTCTCGAAGACAAAGCAGAAGAAGGAGTCCTCGGCAATGGTTTGAAAACTGTTGAACCTGGGCCAGTGTGGTCGGAGAAAGTTGGCTGCGTCTCGCTGAAGAGCTTGGCGCGCGTGGCGCGGGCCCTGTCACGAGAGTCTGTAGACGGCAAAGGGGGTGACTTGGGTGATCCATTCTCCGGATTTCTCTCGTTTTGCTTCTCTTCAATTTGGCTCCTTTGTTGCCCGCTATGGGGGCCTCCTTGTGGCCTCAGAGAAGGGGGTGGGGACTGTTGCCTTGAAGAGCGGGCGGGACTGAGCCGCTCACACTCGAGGTCCTCACAGGCAATGTACGAGCTGACCAGCTGCCGATAGGAATGGGGAGCCCGTTCAGCGAGATCCTCTGGGCTCGAGTCCCGAATTGGAGTTGCGGGCTCTGATTCATGTTCGACAGAATAATATGAGGAGCCAGCAGATAAGCGTGCGCCAGCCAACAAGGGGAGACCAGCTCGCGTGTCGCCGAATTCGGATACATCACGCGGCCCGCTATCCTCTGACCTATCGCATCCCCGTATGGGTGAGGTAGCCGACGGTCCATAGTGTCCCAAGAAGCGTCGGCGGGAGGTCAAAAGCCCCGTGGCGGTCTCTGGCCCTCGATAATTTTCTGGGGTGGTTGGCATTGGTGGCTCGGATTCATCCGCCTCCAGCAATGGCGTCAAATACCGCGATTGTTCCGACGGAGTGCGAGAGCGTGGCGTCAGATATCCGGAGTCCGCGTGCAAGTCGCTCGTACTGGACGTTGTAATGTCGTCGTACCTTGAGGAAGTGATGAATTCCGTTGAGGGAGCACTCATTTTAGCTTCTGGGCTTTGAAAGTATATGTTAGTAGCCACAGGCTCGCTCTCGAGATGTAACGCGAGCCCCACCGGCGCGTCGTTTGTGGGGCCGCCAGAATATTGTCCGCGTTCATTGTCGGAGTCCAGCATACCAGCTGCTCGAGTTATGACCTCGAGGTGAAGCTATGTGGACCAGTTTACAACAGGTTTAAGTGGTAATTAATCAACCCCGCGGCAGGACGGAGAGACATGCCAAAGGTGCACACTGCATTTTGTCTCATGCAGATGTCTCGCGGCGGGCATGCAGGGCACGGCAGGTCGTTTCAGGCGTACATATGCCGTCTAAACGGCAGCCAAGGTACCAGGAAGTGTCTCATAAAACCCCTTCGCGGGCTCGGAAGGACTTAAGTGGCTCGCTATCAGAGTCGCTGGGTTGATCATTGGCTCTATGTGCCGGCCGCCAATCAATGCCTAATATTCCTGCTAAATCACCGGCACCCATACTTGCCGGCTCTCTTGTTCCCGCTCAGGCATGTACGGCTATGACAATTATGTAAGTCGTCCGGTCATTGTTCGCGGGGGTAGGCAGCGAGTCAGCGGGGCGGCGCCCACGCTGCACGTGGACGCAAATCGCGCGACCCAGCTCTCTGCACTCGCTTAGGGTTGGCAGAATCGATAAGCCTCGGCTTTCCAAGTAGGGCAGCGAAAGCACACACGCTGCATGAAATTCATGCCACGACGTGCCACGACGTGCTCTTGATCGTAGCATGATGTCGTTGGCAATGTACTCATAGTGGCATCAAAATAGCCGCCCTCCCGGTTGTCGGGATTCTGTGCAGTGGTGAACCTTGCCTTGCCGCTGCAGCTAAGCGAGCGTATCAGGCACTGAATAGGAAGCAGCGCGGTTATACCTTTGTTCGTTCCCCAACTCTGTAAGCGCAGTGTACCTATTTCATCTCCGCCAATGAAGACAAGCTATCTTTTTTAGAGAGGTTCTAATCTTCATGAGGCACTGTTCGCGGCAAGTTGTGGCGAGCATCTCGCTGACCACTGCCTATCTGATCTGACTCAGAGCACCCTACGCGTGAGTGTGTAACGCCATTTCCCCGCCCCGATCTCGGCGGCTGTCTCCTCAACCTGATCTTGCCTGTCATACCCCAGATCATCGACTGCTGAGCAGGAGTCATGGCTGAGAAAAAGAAGGTCGTTATCATTGGCAGCGGGGGTGTTGGAAGCGTCCTCGCGCTTGGACTTGAGTCGACGAAACAAGTCGAGGTAACACTCATTGTTCGCAGTGACTATGACCATGTTACCAAGAACGGCTACAACTTCGACTCTGTTGACTATGGCGAGGTGAAAAATTGGCGCCCTTCTCACGTAGCGCGCTCGGTTGAGGATTCTGCGCAGTACGGGCCTTTCGACTATATTTTCGTGGCCACAAAGTTTATTCCAGACATTCAGAAGTCGGAGGACCTTGTTCGCCCTCTCGTACACGATGGCGTCTCCATTGTGCTGGTGCAGAATGGCGTCGGCAATGAGCCTCCAGTGGCTAAGGCGCATCCCAATGCCTACGTCATTGGCGGTGTTGCCATGGTAGGATCCACCAATCGCGGCGGCGTCGTTCACCAGCCGACACCAGACTGGACCACATTCGGGACTTTTGACAAGCGCCCTGAGGCGATCAAGGCCACTAAAGACCTTGTTGAGATCTACTCTCAATCAAAATCTCGCATTGAGTTCACCGACGATCTTAAATTCATGCGCTGGAAGAAGCTCGTTTACAACTCGTCTTTCAACCCCATCGCTGCGCTCACTGGGACCGACACTGGCCGTATGTTCTTTGCTGGCCTTGATAAGACAGTGATTATGCCGGCCATGAAGGAAGTTCGGGCAATTGCCGAGGCGGAGACCAAGCGTACGCTGCCTGAAGGGATCGAGGAATTCATGCTTTACTCTGATGAGTCAAAGTATTACGAGCCGTCCATGCTTGTCGATATGCAAAAGGGCCAAATTCTTGAGCTAGAAGCTATTGTGGGAAATCCCTTGCGATATGCCGCGCGTCATAACATCGACGCGCCTATACTCAAGATGCTCTACCTGCTTCTGCGTGCACCCCAATACCGCCTTCTTGAGAAGCGAGGCATTGCCCATACTCCCAAGTCATTCAACCGCAGAGAGGACACGCCATTTTTTAACACTCTTCCATGGGAGGAGAAGGAGACTACTCTCGACTAGGCTGGCGGGTGTAATGCACGTTCACTGCAGGAGCCTCTCGCTACCCTGCACGTGACCTGTCACTAGACCTGCCGGTTACGCAGATCAACTTAAGTGCCGTCATGATTCCTCATAGCTTACTTTAGAGTCAGAAGGCTAGTTTCTTTTGTTCCCGCTCAGCTCTCTTTGAACTGATCACACCGTAGGGCCAGCTCTGTGGACTCACGCTATGTCACATGACTTCATGTTATCGATAATGATAAAGCCAGTTCAGAGGATCGGGAGTAGGTGTCGTCTAATGTCCTTGCCAATAATTGACCTGAAATTGGCTGATGATCCAGCGACACGCCCCGTTCTTTTAGAAAAATTGAAAAATGCGTTGTTCCAGATTGGATTTTTCTACCTGGTGAACCATGGCGTAGAAGAAGAGGCCGCACGGGTTCTGGGCCTTGCGCCGAAACTATTCAAGATCCCCTCCGCGGAAAAGTTCAAGGTGGCGATGGTCAATAACCCCCACTTTGTTGGATACACAAGCCTAGGTGCTGAAAAGACAATAAAGCGTCTTGATCTGCGCGAACAGTACGATTTTGGCACTGCAAAGGACACTCAGTACCGTGATGGTGATCCTGAGTGGAAAAAACTACACGGGCCCAGCGCGTACCTCCCGGATTCAGTTGTGCCAGCTTTTCAGGATACCGTGGAGACTTATCTAGCTCGAATGGCGAACCTTTCTAGTAGGATTCTCCAGCTAGTCGCCGAAAGTCTTGAACTGGAACCTCAGGAGTTTGATAGGTTCAAAGGTGAGATGGACCGGCTGAAAATCATACGGTACCCTCCTCCTACGGATGATGCCCCAGTGGAGTTTAGAACGCAGCAGGGCGTAGGTCCACACAAGGATAGCTCGGGTATGTTCACGTACGTGTTGCAAGACGATGTTGGCGGTCTGGAAGTACTGGACTCCAGTGGCGAGTGGTTAGCCGCAACACCGCTTCCTGGGTCATTTGTTGTTAACATTGCCCAGGGCTTCGAAGCTTTATCTGGTGGCCGCTGTCTCGCCACAACCCACCGTGTGCGGTCGCCGCAAGGCAATGCCGACCGTTATTCCGTTCCCTATTTCCAGTCAGTGAGGCTCGATCTGACCCTGGAGGATATTTTAGAGGAGCGCAAGCTGATCAGCGGCCGAATTGCTGAGGTAGCGCGAGATGGTAACCGTCGCGAGCGTGCTGCGCCTAGTGAGTTTCTGGACCCCAAGTATGACTGTTTTGGTGCCGCGCATCTCAGGAATCGGATCATCAGCCACCGCGACGTCTCGGCGAAATGGTATCCGGAGCTTTATGAAAAGTATGTTGGCGAGCTCGAGGCAACATAGTTGCATTCACCTGTTTATTTAGCACTTGCTTGTTTAACCTAAAATCGGATTGAGCGTGAAAAAAAAGAACTTTGACCACAGGATTTTAACCTGTAACACTTCCCAACCAGGGGTCGAACCTGGAATCTTTCGGTATGACCAAATCGTAGCCGAACGCCTTGCCATTGGGCCATTGGGAACAAGCTTGTAATAGTAGGGCTGACTACATACATACTGCTACACTGATGCAACTCAGTAGTCGACGAGCGGGGCTTAGCCAGAGACACGACTATATTCAGTTTATACGAGGTGTGTACAAGAACGTCCAAGGTGGTAGAGCCCATCAAAGTCTGAGCACATTTATGATAGCTACATCACGAACGTTCTGCCAAGCCGCGATCACGAGCATGTGCTTCCGCCTGCTGCCATCAGCACCCTAGCCCCGTCGGCTCCGCGTCGGGTTGTGTCCGCCCGACACAATAACGCAGCGCGATAACGGCAGCGGATACCGCTGTCTGCTCGTCACGTCGGTTCGGCATGCCTTCCGACACGCATGAGAGCACTATCTCACGGCTTATCAACCACATCAAGACGCTATCCAGTGAAGCAAGGCTCAAATTAGTACTTTTTATCCGCGAGCTCCTCTACAAGCTCAACCGGCTCCACGAGGCTGTTCAGGCGATCATTGAACACTATATGTTCGTGCTCCTGATCGATGAGGGTCTGGCAAATTCTGAAATTGTTGAAAATACCGATATTGCCGACGTTAAGAGAATCAAGTGAGCATTGCTCGACGTTAGAAATTCACCTCGAGCAAAAGAACCAAAAGGCCGGCTGTAAATATAAAGGCACTCGCTAAGAAAGTCGTTTTAGCAAGCCGCCACACAAAACAGGTGAAGCTGTTTTCATTCACGCACAACACGGTGCTGAAATAGTTGTCTACTTTAGCCACCATCGGCATCCACAAAGTCAGAATGCCATGCTCGCTCAAAAGGTTTGATAGTGTAACGCATTTGACCGACTCTGTAGTACGATTGAGAGGCAATGCCGAGTCGTCAGGCAGCATGATCTGACGCGGCACTTGTTTCCGAATTCCGCGGACAAACTGGAGGGTCAGAAAGCCTGTGATGGCCGCCAGGAATAGGGGCCCTGCCAAACGTCGTAGCAAAAGCCCGCGAGGTGGGTCCTGGGCCAGGTGATTGCGCGCCGCTATATCGGCGAGCGCTGCGCGCTGCATATGGTGAAGGATTTGGTGCCAGCCAATGGCCGGAGTCTTTTCTTTCGCGGTGGCCGCCCCTCCCGGCTGTTTACAGATCAGGCAGCCGCGCGCCGCTGATGGGCTCGTAACCTTGCCTCGCGCCCTCCCGCCTGCGCACGCACGGCTGCCATGTGCAGTTGGGGCCACCCCGGCGAGTACAGGTCACGTGCACGTGAGAGAAGCGAGATCTGGCCCCGGGTGGCCCTGAGTCTTGGACGGCGTGAATGTTCAGACGACAGAATGTGCCTTTAACGCGGCCACCTGCGAGTAGCGCAGCCGCCACGCGGGGTCCGGACCCTGCGACCGGGCCAACAGCTCCAGCGGCAGAGCCTAGCCTGGCTCCTGTGACGAAGTCCGGGCAAACCGTGCCCGGAGCCGGTTTGCAGCCCCCAGCAGCCGGCCGCTCGTCTCCTGGCATCGGCGCTCGCGCGGCCCCCGAGTTCGAAGGCCACTGGGGTGTGCGGCCGTCGATTCTTGAGTCCGTGCCGTGTGTGTCGACGTCGAGCCGCTCGCTTGACCAGGCAGTGCAGCACGGCGGGCTGCCGCTCGGGACGGTCACACTGATCCTTGAGCAGGGCAGCACAGACTTTGCGTCGAGCCTGCTGCGCGGGTTTGCGGCCCTGGGCGTTAACGAGGCGCGCGGCGGCTGCGCGACGCGGGTCATCAACGTCGGCGTGGCCGGATGGGCGCAAAGCCTGCCAGCGGTCACCGCGGTGGAGCTGAAGCCGGAGTCCAATTCGGCGACAGACGCCGGCAATAGCCGAGACGGGGCATCCAGAGGATCCCCTAGTGTTCAGCCGCCGGGGAAAAGTATCAAGATCGCCTGGCGGTACCAGCGTAGCGCCGGAACGCCTGGAGCCCACAAGGAGCGTGCGTCGGCGGCGACGCCATTTGCGCGTGATCTGAACTTCAAAGCCGCGCTGGTTCCGCGGCCGCAGCCGCACGAGGTCACTGATGTGCGCGCAGGCGCGCTTGCGGCCTCGCTGGGCGAGCTTGCGCGTCTGCTGGGCGCGCAGGCGGCGCGACCGGGGACTGTGTTGCGTGTGCTCGTGCCGAACCTGCTGCACCCTGCCATCTACCCGCCCGACGCGGCCGCACCCGAGCAGCTGATCCCGTACTTTGCCGGACTGCGGGCGCTCGCACGCAAGTATCGGGCGGCAGTCGTTGTTTCGTTCAACCTGGGGCTGTACCCCCGCACGAGCCCCGTCGTGGCCCAACTGGAGCTGCTCAGCGACACATGCATCGAGCTCGAGCCATTTGATAGCCCAGATGTGCAAGGATTTGTGCATATCTACCGCCTCGCACGGCTGAGCCAGCGGGGAGCGATGGCCGTGCGCCGGCACGAGCTGGCGTTCACGCTGGGCCGCAGCCAGTTCGAAGTGACGCCATGGGGCATTCCCGCCATCGTTGGCGAGGAGAAAGAGAAGGAGGCGGAGCTATTCTAGGCTTCTTGTGTATTATCTATTTAAGCTTTTATCGCCATGCGATCGGGGGGCGTGGCAATCATATTGAGGCTCCTCGAGGCATCACGTGCCTGTCAAATGGCACGTCCAAGGTGGCATGCGTGCGCAACTGCTGTCGGGTGAGGGGAGCGAGAGATGGTGGCTCCCTACACCCCCTTACCCGTACCAGCAGCACCGCTAGGCCCAGCGTAAGCCGTCGCACGAGCGGCAACGGTTGGCTTGCGCGCGGGGCAAATTCTGCGATGCCCGGAGGCCGCACATCAGGCGACTCCGGAACACATGGCGGTCGCCGCAGCTGGGAGCGCATCGAGCGCGTTTTCAACCAACATCCGCGCCCCACCCGCCCACGCACGCCGAAACTGCCCGACCCTCTGAGGTCGTTGACGAGCTTCGCCAAGGGCGTTTGGCAGGCCGTGCCGACGCTCGCCAAGTCGGTCAATGACGTGCTGCTGGCGACGACGCCACGACCCGCGCGGCGCCGCGGCCACAGCCGCACGCGTGGCCGAGGCGATCCCGTTGAGGCGCGCGCTTCCGCTGATGCGGACGCGGCGGCACCCGCATCACCGCGCCCGCAATCGGTGGCCACGCCCGAGCGTTATGTCGACGGGCTGTTTCCTGACCGGAAGCGCCACACATACACCACGCTGAGTGACTGGGAGAGCGGCAGCGCGCTTGTTCCGTCGGTAGGCAGCCCGCGCATCCGGCAGGGTGTCGACTTCATCGGGACGCTGCCAGCCGAGGTTATCGCGCAGATTGCCCTCAGCCTCGATGGGCACGGTCTCGTGGCCGCCCTGCAGGTTTCGCGGGTGTGGCGGCAAGCGCTTGATCGGCCGCTTGTATGGAAACAGCTTTATCTTGAGAATGCGCAGCCACGAAGGCAGCCCCTGACGAGGCAGCCCGGGCTATCGGTGCCTCGTGGCAGAGCCCTCCCTTTGGCCAAGCCTGAGAAGGCGGGCAAATCCAGCCGCTGCACCGATTGGAAAAGTATGTATCGCACGTGGTGTGAGCTTGAGCGCAACTGGGCCGCCCCAACGCTCGGTGTGCATGCGCTGGAGGGCCATCAGGACAGTGTGTACTGCGCGCGCGTTCATGGCAACCTGCTCGTGACTGGCTCGACTGATCGCACTGTCAAGCTGTGGAACCTCACGTCTCGGCAGCCCCTCCACACGCTCTCAGGCCACGAGGGCTCGGTTCTGTGCTTGGCTGTCGACACCGACCTCCTTGTGACGGGCTCAAGTGACGGAACTTTCATGGTTTGGAAATTGCCTGAGCTCGAGTCCCTCGGGCGCATTGCGCACCATACTGCGCGCGTGCTCGACGTTGCGCTTATGGACGACTACATCGTGACGTGCTCGCGCGACTCGTCCATTGCGGTGTGGGATCGGCGCCGGCTCACGCTTGTGCGAACAATTACTGAGGCCCACAGTGGCGCCGTGAACGCCATAGCAACGCATGGCCCGTACATTTTCAGCGGTGGCAAGGACGCGGTCGCTCGGCAGTGGCACGCTGTGACGGGCGAGTGCGTCCAGACCTTCCGCGGGCACACGGGCCGACTTGCGTGCATCGCAGTAGACTCATTGCGCAATCAGGTCATAACTGGAAGCGATGACCGCACCGTGCGCGTGTGGGACGTGCACTCTGGCGTCTGCACGATGATTCTGGGCGGCCACAGCCACCTCGTGCGATCCCTGCACGTGCTGCCAACCAAGATAGTGTCGGCATCGTATGACCGCACCGTCAAAGTTTGGGATATCAAGACTGGCCGCCTGATCACGAACCACAAGGGCTGGCACGGCGGCTGGATCTACTGCGTGTGTGCCAATGCAACTAGCATCGTGACCACTTCCATGGGCATCAAGCCGGTCGTGTTTGATTTCACGGGCGATATTCCTTCGGAGCGGCTGGCACAACTGCTATGAACGTCATGCCTTTCATCTTATTTATGTCAATATATTTATGACGCGCTGGAGCGCCTTTCCTGGTGAATGTTGAGTGTATACAAAAACTGCTAATGCGGTGGTGTGAAAATTGTCTGTCCGACTTAGCAAAGGAACTTGCCCAGTCGGTAAAGAAAGCTCTTCTTCTTCCTTGCGGCGATCTCTTCAGCCTCTCGGGCGAGCTCATCCATGTCGTAATGGCGGATGTTCTCCGTGATGTCCATTCTACTCAGTGTCACGGGCTTTGAGCGCGACCACAGTTTGTGGGCAATGAAGACGACCAGCGCGCAGGGAATCGACAGGTCTGCCTTGAAAAACGTCTCAGCATCGGGCTTGGCGCCTACGGGCCAAATGGAAACCCAGAACTGGATGCCGAGAGTGCCCACACAGATCGCTAGTCCAACCCAGCTGCCGATGACACCAACTGGACTGCGGTACAACAACTCGGATACGGGTATTCCTGCGCGCTTCATCGCCTGTCGATGCCGAATGTGTGAGAAGCACACTGAGCCCCATGCGTACAGGAAATTGAGCGCTGTGAACGCGTATAGCCAATCGAATACCTCCTGGTACTTATCTGAAGCGGCGACAAAGCACAGCAGACCGAAAATGAACACAACAATCAGCGCACCCATGGGGCGGCCATTGCGGTCAATGTAGGCAAACCAGCGCGGCGCCTGTCCCTCAAGGGCCAGAGCCACGTAAGTTCTACTCGATGCGAACACAGCGGCATTAGCGACTGAAAACACCGACATCATGATAACGCAGTTGAACACGGACGGTAGACCGCGCACGCCAGCAAGATGAATGGCCAGTACAAAAGGCGACGTCGGGTTTTTACTAGCAGTTCCCAGCTCGGGACGGTTGTAGGGAACCATCAAGCCGATCATCAGTGTGCCAAGCATGAACATGATCACGACTCGCCAGGTCACCTGCTTCATGGCTGAGGGTAGCGCAGTGTGAGGGTTGCGCGTGGCCGCGGCAGCAACGCCAGCAATCTCGGAGCCGCCGTACGCAAAAGCACAGCTGACCAGTGTTGTGACCACTCCCTTGAATGAATTGGCAAACGCACCGGGGTCGTGCCAATAATGGGCACCAATATATTGGTGGTGTGGCCCACCGCCGGCTGTAACAACAATGCTGAAGATGATGAACCCAAGGACAGCACTCACCTTGAGAATGCCGATCACGAACTCGACCTCGCCGTAGCCGCGCGTGCCCACGATGTTGATGCCGACAACAGCCACGTAGAACAGCGAAATCCACGCGACGGGGTTGACGCGCGCAGCCGAGTTATCATCATTTTTCCAGTACTGGATTGTCATTGCGGCCGCAATAAGCTCTAGCGGCACAACGACCATCCAGCCAAATCCGTACATCCACGAGAGTGTGAAGCCCCACGACGGATCGATGAACCGGTCAGCAAAAGTTGTGAAAGAAGAAGGGATCGGATAACGCACACCAAGCTCGCCCATAGCACACATTGTGCAGAACACTGTTAGCCCAATGAGGCCGAAACCAATAATCAGGGCGGCGGGGCCTCCCGTTTTCAACGAGTTGCCGGTACCAATGAAGAGGCCCGTACCCACGCCGCCCGCGGCGGTGATAACGCGCAGATGCCGTTTGGTCAGTTTCGGCTTGGACCGCTCAATCATAATCATTGCAATTTCAGACTTGCTGAGGCCTGTCGCATCGAACCCCGGATCAACCGGCGGCTTGAAGCTGTCGACAAAGCCACCAAATCCACCACGCTGCGGATGCGACGTCGTGGCTTTGACTGATCCATTCTCCGAGGATGTGAAAGGCGAGTCAACGCTGCCGCCAGCGTTGGCCTGCTTCTCGACATCTGCCACCGCCGACATGATGATCTATGCAAGAATGTCGAATCGGAGTCGTAACGGGGGCTCACGCTTGGCTTGGCTTTATGTATGCAGAAAACCTAGCTGCTGCCAAAGCATGCCACTGAGACATTGCCTAACCCTCAACCAGGGACTGGCGAGTGTGTGTTATCGGTGCTGGCCGACGTATCAGTCGCCTGAGTCGCTTGTCTAGTGGCACAACAGAGAACATGAGTATGCCAAGAATTTCGACCCTCTGTTCGCTCTAGAACGTGTCACATCTTTTGTGATGCTTCGTAGTTGCTCCTCGCAGACTCTTGCAGTCTGCGTGGTCAGACTGGGGTGTGTTGCAGGCTGCGCTTCATGCAGGACCAGCCGAGCTGGAGCGGTCTCATAATTGGGCACGCGCCACGACTGGGGAGGCACTACGGAGCTTGGCAAGTCCCAGTGCTAACTATGGTGCTAGTTAGAATGAGGCTTAAATTAAATCTGGTCGTTTCATGTATGCATATCGCCATTATTTAGGCTAACGTCTGTGCAGATCTGCTCCTTAGCCGTTCGTAACCTCGGGAGCCCGTTTGCTGGCTGCATGCAAGCGTGCGCATGGGCGCACAAGCTATCTGAAGGTGGGTAAGGGCTTACTGCAGCGCTAGTCTAGGTCCCTGAAAAACTGGCAAAGAGTCACGCAGCGAGACGCCGATGTCGGCCTTCAATGACGACACTTGCCTGCCTATCTGAGACGCAACGGCTTGGCTATGCACATAGCTGATTGACCGCTCTGATGATGGCTTTGTTTGCTTCTCAAGTACAATAAAGATGCGACATTTATTATCGCCAGTCTTCTTGGGTGTCTCACTGATACGAGTCGACCCCACAAAAAAATGCGGGGGAGGCACAGCTGCACGCTCAACAAGCAGTCCTTAGTCAGTAGCCTGCACGGTTGCTTTTCGTCGGCGCATTAGTACCGGGCTACTGTGACTTACCCGGGTCACCTGTCACAGCACTACTCATGTCATCGAAGTTCAAAGCGGGGTGATCAGAAAAGGGCGAGGAAGGCGGGCCAGATGCAGCAAATCTGAAGCCGAGCAACGAACCACCTTACTGGCGTCTATTTTCTGATCGCCCGCGTGACCTATCTGCGGTCCGACGTCATAAGGGCAGGGGTTCGGTGCCTTCGAGTTCGCGCCGCGCACGTTCCGTCCTAGACAAGCGGCAGCAGTCACGGATTATTGTTCGCCGACAGTCCCAGCTATAAACAAAAATAATAATTGTGGATATAAAACCATCTAAAACATTGACGTACGCGGCCAGATACGCGGCCAGATATGTTGGTAGGCCGGAAGTAGGCGTAAATTAGCCCCGAAGGGCAGCGTCAAACTGGGGCCAACTTCAAACTGTCTGCTTTGTCGGCGCTTCATTCTCCATGTAGTAGCCCTCATGGTGATCAATATCGGCTGTCTTGCTCTCGAAAGTCTCTGAGAAGTTATCAACATGGCGTTCAATGGGGCGACCCTCAGGACCCAGGAACGTCACAACAAACGTATAGGCAAACACAGCACCCATGAGAATTCCCATAACTTTGCCGTAGTCAAAGATCTGCTGGCCTTTGGAAGTGAGCAAAGGGTGGCCAGCGGCATCGTGGAGAGGGTAGCGCTCACGAATACGTGCCTCGATAGTGGAGGCAGCCGAGGAAACAAGGTTACCCAGTTGGTAGGTGGTGCCGACAACGAACGAGCGCAGCGCTTCAGGGGATAGCTCGCTCAGATAGGTAGGGACAACACCCCACGCACCTTGGACCATGGCTTGGAAGAAGAACACGCTGGCATTGACGCCGCCGTTGGAGGTTGAGAAGCCCCAAGGGTAAACTAGAGCACCACCAATCACGCAACAAATCATCACAGCAAGACGACGGCCTAGAAATTGGGAAAAGTGGCCCCACATGACTCCGCCAAATAAGGCACCGAGATTCGCCACACTGTTGGTGACAGTCGAGGCATCTTTACTGTAGCCCAGCTGGTTGGTTAGGCGCGTGGGGTACAGGTCCTGCGAGCCATGTGACATGAAGTTCATGCCAGTCATAAAGAGAATAAGGTAGCAGAAAACGAGCCAGTGGGTCTTAATGCCCTTCTTAGCCTGCTGCATAAAGGAGTTTGCAAGATTGCCACGCTGATCAGCCTGGCGGGCAATAAATGCGTCGGTCTCCGGTAACAGAAGACGCCAAGCAATGATCAGAACAGGAACAGCACCTCCGAACCAGTAAAGTGGGCGCCACTGGTGCGAGGTAGTGTCGACAAGGGCGCGACTAAAAATGACCACCAGAAGATAGCCGAACGCGTAACCCTGCTGCAAGAGACCCGAAATGAAGCCACGGGCTTCGGGCGGGCAGTCCTCGAGTGCTGTTGCAGCAGCATTTCCGACCATGCCACCCATAGCAATACCAAAGAGGGCACGGACTGCAAGAAATTCTTTATAGGTCTTCACAAAGCCACAGCCAATTTCGAGCGCAATAAACATAAGACAGTTGGCAATAAACGGCCACTTGCGGCCCCACTTGTCACCAGAAAGACCAAATATCACGGCACCAACGGAACGCAACATCAGAACGAGCGTGATGCCCCATGTGATACTAGTAGTCTTGGATTCAATAGACTTGTGTGGGTCAGAAAACTCGAGCGTCGCGGCCAGGTTCGGCACAGTTAACGATACAGAAAAGAAGTCGAACGCATCCCAGGTCCAGCCGAAGAATGCCACACCAATAAAGCTCCACTGTTTACGGGTGATCTTCGCGAGGTGCGGAAAGGGGTTCAACAAGTGCTTCTTTTCCTGGAAGGGCGGGGGGCGTAGACTCGGCACACGAGTCAAAAAGTAGTGAGCGATCGAAGAGCCCGACAAATTGGGCCCATGGTCCACTTCAGGATTCATTTTTGGCTGTGGAAAGTGGCTGAAGTTGGAATCGAAGCGCAGGACTAGCTACTTAACGCCGCCCTTTAAGCGGGGCACGACATGCACCCCGGAAATCAGGGCAAGGTGTATCACCGCTACCTAGCATGCTGCATGTTCCGACATGCATGAAGCGGATGGTTGATCCGAATGCAGGACAAACTCGAGCTCCTAAAATCAAACAGTTAGCGGCTCCTGAGGGCCAAGAGATATCATTGGCACATGTCTCGTCAGCAGAGAGTTTTTCCGAGCACCCTGCGCGCGAGAGCTGCGTGTCAGGCTTGTCGATCAGGTTTCCCCAGGTACTAGGGCTGCCAAGCTCGGGAAGCCCACCGCAGGGTGCGCAATAGGCATGACTGCGCTCCCCAAACGGCAAGGCCTGACCGGATCTTCCATCAAGCGGCGTACCCGCGCAGACTATACCTTAACACGGGCTTTGTGTTTATTTCGAGCGATTATACCTATTAGCAGGAGTCGTCCTCGACGCGGGCCAGTCTCTGCCGGTACCTCATCAGGCAGGAGCGGGGTAAATGGGCCGCATCCTCTCGAAACGCGCCAGCCCTAGCCCCTGCGTCGTGCTACGTGTCAGCGGCAGCCCGCCTCGTTGAGTTACTAAGTTGAGGCTTCACTGTGCGCATTCACTCAAGAGTCCCCTGAGAAGCCCTTGTGTGCTGACTTTCCAAAGAGTGGCGTGTCGACCGAAACAAACAACGGGCACTTCGAGTGTTTGTGGACAAATGTCGCTTCCGGTCTAGGCCCGAAGATCATTGTTATAGTACTTTACAGAACGCTCATGAGTTGATTTGAATCATTTCCTAAAGCCACAATCGCTTGCTCGCTGACAGGTTAATCTAGACGTCATTGACCACAATCAGCACACTGCAGTTCCACAGCTACGCAGTGTGGGGGTTGATACGCAGGGATCAGCACTGGTTTTGGGATCATGCACGTCACTCACACCGAGCGAAGAGGATTATCGCACCCCAACAAACGGATTCAATTATCGTGATGCAAGGGCGGTGCCTGAACCTGTGCCGGCGCCGCGCGGCGGACATGGCCTCGCATTCTGTACTTAGACGAATTCAGGCGCAGGTGCCGCTCGAATTTATATTTTGCTACTACCCAACCCATTGCGATACTTTGTTTTGGCTGAGTTGATCGATAAACGTGGCCAACTGTCGCACCTCTTGCGCCAGTTGCTCTCGCGTGCACGATCAGGCTACAGATCTACGACGAATCGGGTGACGCTTCCGATATTCTCGGAGCCATTCTCCGGAACAATGTGGCTGGCCGTCTGTTCTGTCGCTATCGTGCATTCCCCGCATTTCTGCAGGAGGTTTCATGCACTGGCAGCAGCAAAACGATGCGCCGCATAGCGTCACGTGTGCTCGTGGATTACGTCGCACGGCAACGTAGCCACGCGCGCGCGCGCTGCACCCAGAAACGTACTGCGTGAACGTTATTGACGTAGTCTCAATCTGAAGGCTGTTTACTAAAATAGAAACAATGAGCTGCTTCTCATACCCCTACAATGGCGCCACCCAGCCCCACAAGGCGGAAGAAAACGCGCAACCGCACAATCTGCCCCACGCTGCAGATGTCCACCCAACGGGAATGCACGAGGGCTGCGATGTCTGACCGGTAGAATCACTGGTTTCGCCGGGCTTTGGTAAGTTAATACAGTCGCGTGTCAGGTAATTGAAAATATAGATTTGGGTCTGACCCGACAATTGAGCCCATGTAGGTAGTTTTGTCGGCTTGGGGATTGGCTAACTCAATCAGGCCAAGCGATGGCGGCCGGCTCACTTTTTGTCACCCGACTTTATGTGTTCTTGGCGCACGTGTCAGGCGATCAATGTTGATGTGGTGGTGCAGCTCATGAGGCTCCGGTGGGCTCAGTTGGGTAGGCTGTTGGACCCACGCCCCAGCTGCTACTGAATTTAGACGCGTAGACAAAACCAAACCGCTAACATCAGCCACTGGGTCAGCCACAGAGAGTCATCAAGAACATCCCAAGGTCGGAGCCCCGCAGGTTCGGCTAGGTGCAGGTTTGTAATAACGAAGTGGGATTTGTATATAATAAATGTATCGAAGCGAACTGACCGATTACGACTAGCAGTGAGGATGGCTAGTGGGGGCATTTTGGGCAGATTTGTGGGTCTCACCATCCTGGTGGCCATCGCCATCGCTGTATTCATCGGTCTAAGGGGCCAGGCTGTCGGCGGTGAAGTGCCGGTGCCAACACCAGCTTCGGCTGTTGAAGTGGCTCGCGAAGTAGAGGCTACACACTCAGGTGCCAAAGTTGAGCCCATACGTACAACTGATGAAGGCGAGCCGGCTGCGGTAACAGCAACGGTTGTCAAGACAGTTACAGACATTGTACGCAAACCATCAAGCTTTCATTGGGTCGGTGACGGCTTTCCTGTGCGTAGCATGATTGACTACAACAACCGCGGCAAGCAGCTCAATCCATTCATTCTCATGGACTACGCGGCTCCTTACCATTTCGACCCCCACTTCAAGCCCCGCGGTGTCGGCTTCCATCCACACCGCGGTTTTGAGACTGTTACGGTTGCCTACCAGGGTGAGGTGGCTCACAAGGATTCACACGGCGGCGGCGGTGTCATCAGTACAGACGATGTGCAGTGGATGACGGCAGCCTCGGGCCTGATGCATGAGGAGATGCATTCGCAGGCATTTACCGACAATGGCGGCACTTTCGAGATGGTTCAGCTCTGGGTCAATTTGCCTGCGGCAAATAAGATGGTAAAGCCCGGCTACCAGGAGCTTGCCAATGCTAGCATTCCGCGCACGCAGCTTCCAGATGACGCAGGTGTGCTTCGCATTGTTGCCGGCGAGTTCGCGGGACTTCAAGGTCCCGCTAAAACACACACGCCCATCGGCATGTACGATGTAAGCCTGCGGGCTGGAAAGACCGTCAATATACCCGTCACACCTGGATGGGTCGCGCTTGCTCTGGTGCGCAGAGGTAAGATCAGCGTTGGCGGGACAGTCGCAGATGAAGGTGACCTCCCCATCTTCAGCCGGACAGAGGCTGACCTTGCAATCACGGCCGCGGAGGACAGCGGCTTGCTTGTCTTGCTGGCCGAACCAATTGAGGAGCCAATTGTAGGCTATGGCCCCTTCGTCATGAACACGCAAGACGAGATTCAGGAAGCGTTTGCGGACTTTCAGAACGGCAAATTCGGCGAACCAGTTTGAATAAAATGAGTATGTACCTTGATTTTCGAAATGTATGACTGTATGAACTACATCATCTGCGAACGCAATGTGCTGTCTCGACACGACACGAAGAATCATTCGCTCTTTGACGACGGCGTGATTTCTTTGCTGGCGCCCTTCGCCAGTATCTGCTCCATGTGGGGCTCAATCCCGTCGAGACTTTCAATGGGAGCCTCTGACCCGTCATAATTGTCGAGGGTGAGCTTGGGGCCCTGGAACCACTTGCGGGCGTCGACAAAGTAGTAAACAAGGCAACCGAGCCATACCGTTGGGTTAATGACGCACGTGTAATTCATTGTCTTTGCCGTCACAGCCTTGTTTGCCGGGAACTGGGTGAGAATAAACACCACAAATACCACGTAGACGACCGAGATAAAGTTGTTGATCCGCGATAGCGTGTGGCCCAAAAAGAATGGCCCCGGTGTGTAGCCGCTGTTCTTGTAATTGATAAGCCGCATGAATATGGGCAGTCCCCATGAGAGCGAGTTGGAGCTTGTATAAAGCGAGAACAGTGCATTAGCGGCAGTTGTGTCGATTATGACGAGCAGGCCCAACACCAGACTGATGCCGCAGTCAAAGAGCACAGCGCGAATTGGCACCCCATAGCTGAGATTGATTTTACGAACCCAGCCAGAGAAGGGCAGCGCACCATCGCGACTAAACGCCCAGGTCTGGCGCGATGCCGCGACCAGCATGGAAAGGCCCATCAAAAACTGGACGACGATCATCAGCGACATCATGGAGATTGCCCACTTCTTCCCGAGGCAGTCGAGGATAACCTGCGCCATAACATTGCCCGTGGATGTGTTCACGACACGATAGAGGTTTTGGTCGATAACAGCAGCAAGTACACACTGAACCAGCCACCCGAGAACCCAGCACGCGCCAATCGACATCACAATACCCATGGGAACAGCCGTTGCCGCATTTGACGCCTCCTCGCTCATGTGGATGCACGAGTCGAAAGCGCCAATCGTCCAAATTGCGGCCATCCACGACATGAACCACTGCCAGCCGTATGGCCAATCGCTCAGGTTCGTCTTATCGGCAAATACCCATTTAGCTGAGTTGATCTTGCCTCCATTGCGCTGCAAGCCCACTGGCAGCGCGATGCACACCAGAAAAATGAGGATCATGTTCAACCAGATGCACGCTGCCTGCAGCTTGGAGATGTAGCGGCTCTGGATCATGCCGATCGCACCCTGCAGAACAACGCAGGCAACGAATATGCCATAGCACTGATAGCGCGTGCCAACAAACTCACCATCCGATGCAATTGCTGGTACCGAGAGCACCATCGTCGCAAAGCCATAATCGATGCTGCAAATCCCGCCAATTAGGCCCAGTGTGTTGGCGTAGCCGCACAAAAAGCAGGCCACGCGTCTGAAACGTGTGGGTGCAAACTTGTAAGTCCACCAGTACAGCCCTCCCGAAGTTGGCATGGCGGACCCCATCTCAGCGAGCGATACACCAACGGACATGATAAACGCGCAAGGGACAAGCCAACCCCAGGTCATTCCGGCACCTCCGCCAGCAGCAGACAAGCCTAGAATAGAGCCGATGGAGGGCACAAGCGACATGATAGAGAAGGCAACGCCGAAGACTTCAAGGGGCGAGAAATTCCTGAGTTAGTTCCCGTTGAACCTGGCCGCGGATCTGAACAACACAGCAGCCTTATATGTCGACGCGCGGCTCATCCCGCACGTACTTACCGTTTCAGCTCGGGCTTGTAGCCCAGGTTCATGAGCAGCTGATCGTCTGCCCCCGCTGAGCCCTTCATGATGTCGGATCCGGGCGTGACGTGAAGCTGAACTTATGTCCCCGCCCGTCGCCTATATCGCACTTCTAGGCGATAAGACTTCGAGGGCTAGGGGGTCCTGACTGAGTCCCTGCATGTTGCCCAGCTGCGGGGTTGGTGCAGCCAGGATCTGATCTGCACTAGGCGCGTACTCAGAGCAGGAGGTCCGGCGAGATGCCCTTGATCCAACTTGCGTCAAAAGCCATCAATGAAGTTTTTCTAGTTTCGTGGCTGCGCTCTACCACGAAACTAAGTGTTGAGCAAATATGGCACAGTCATGCAGGATGCAGCTGACGCCTCAGGGCGCCAGATGTGCTGCTGCAGCTCCATCGGGCAACGCGTGGGGGCTGCCAGTCTTGGCAGAGCCAGGAAATTTTACTTCTCGCTAAAATTAGTCGACAATGTAGCTTCTTCGGACGGTAAAATTCGGCCAACTCCAGACGAACTGCCACCATAAAGCTTCCGAGTGCCCTTTTGGCGCCTTCTTTCGTTTTATCCGGGTTAGGTCCGAGGGATACTCCTTATCTGTTAATGTCCCGGGCAAAGGTGGGGGAGATTCGATAGCCGCCCGGCAGCCATGACCGGGGCCTAATCGCGCCAAAAGGTTGTGGCATCCTGAGAGACACAGCCCAACAAAGTCACGCTCTATAACAAAAGGGAGGATCTTCAAGTCTAACTCAATACATATACATATAAATATAACGTTGCGGCGCCGGCTCGTGTTGACGAAAGCTCTACAATGCCGAGCGTTCGCGTTGGCCGTGTGTGTAACAACCATCACACGAGCAGTCGTCGCCACACTGGCACATATCCGGGATCACGCACGCCGCAGCAAACTCTATGTCACGGCCCGACGACTCGGGCCACAGGCGCAGCACCTCGTCGTCTGACAAGCCAAGCTGCAGCGCCGACTGCCCCTCAAAAGTCATGGGCGCGATCATTGTTGGTTCCTGCTGCGTACTCCGTGCGCTGTAAAAGTCATCGAACAATGACTGCTGGTCATTATTGGACTTGCTAGGCGGCGGCCCGGCATTGTAGTTCGCGGAGGCGCCCTCGCGGTCGACGCGGTGTACCTGCACATGGTGGCTCCCAGTCACGCCCGCATCGCTTTCGTCGAAGTTCTGCACGTGCGACTGCGAGGTAACACGAAGGTGAGGCATTTTTGGCTGCGGTAAACGCCGGTGGCCCGGCAGCGGCAGCGACTCGCGTTTGTAGAGCCCGTTACCGACAGGGAAGAACACACACGTGTCAGTAAACACAGGCTCGTCTTCGGCCACGGCGTCTGCCGGCGATGGCGTGTAACCGTCACCCACCGAGGGCGGGCCCATGGCGGGCGACTCCCGATGGTCGTAGGGACTTGCGTGGCTGGAATTTGCCTCGCTGAGGGCGCCCGCCGGCGACTCCTGTGGTGTGTTCGAGTGTGAGGGCTGAGGCGCGGGGGCCTGCACCACATCTGGCTCAGTTTTGAGAGCCGCATCCTGTGGCGCCTCCACGCTGGCCGGGCCTGGCCCGGCGCCCGAGCAGCACCCGCCAGAGGGACGAATGTCAGGCGGCGCCGAGGCCTCGCGGCCTGCGACTGCGACGCTGCGGCGGCCACGGCCCTTGCGTGCCACAAGCGTGTACCGCGGCGCGACTCCGTCGCGCGGGCCTTTGAGCGACGCAAGAATTGCGGCGTCGGTGATGACAGCCGGGCTATGGGAACGCAGCCCCGCCTCCAGGCCGCAGCAACACTCGCCATGTGCACACGTACCTGGGGGACACGTGCATCCTTCGGGCGTTTCGACTTTAGGAATGAGCGCGACGCGCGGAACGTCCCTGGGAGGTGGCCGGCCGCGCGGCCGAACCTGAATGAGGGGCCGGTCCTTGTGGTCGCACGTCGTCGAACGGTGGCCACGGATGCAGCTGATGCAGGCGTACTTGACGCCGTTATGAATGATCATCTCAGCATCAACGTGGGCGTAGCGTGCGAGACGGGTTAAATGTTATGCGTCGGCTCGCCTGGGGCTAAGTAGACCGATTCTTTTCCTCTAAGCACACCGCTGTCGGGAGAATACCAGGGTTGGGGCTGAAGGACAGCTTGGGCCGCTGGCTACGCCCGCCGAGGTAGGCTAGGGCTGCTGCCACAGGGGCCTGCTTTGCGGCCCTGCACTGAGTTCCGAAAAGAGTCCCTGCATTCTCATTAAACGGGTCCAGTAATTATAGACCTATATCATGATAACTAGCGGTCAGACGTGCGTGTACGTTGTATCACATTCCCGGGGTCGCTTAACCAGGCCGTCGGACCTGGGGGAATCTTCGATGCGTCATCGAGTCATTATCAGCGCGCGCTTGGCGAGGTACCTCCGAGGTGCGCTAGTCAGCAGCAGCAGCCATCACGGCCGGCATCAGTGCATGGCCTCGCCCGCGTGGCCTGCAGTGGTGAACGGCAGTGTTGCCCGAACATGCACGTCGGCCCCCCTCCCAAGGGCCGCGGTGCCCCGAGCCATTCCCCAGCGCACTTTGACATGTCAAGAAAGAAGCCGTCCACGGCAGTGCGCCGGCTCATGACCGAGTACAAGCAGCTGGTAAATGACCCGCCGGAGGGCATTTCGGCTGGCCCGATCAGCGAGGATAACTTCCTCGAGTGGGACGCGCTGCTCGAGGGTCCCGAGGGTACGGTGTACGAGGGCGGCGTCTTTCCCGCAACGCTCACCTTTCCCCAGGACTACCCGCTGGCGCCGCCGGTGATGAAGTTCACCTGCCCGCTATTCCATCCAAATGTCTATGCGGACGGCACAGTCTGCATTTCTATCCTGCATCCGCCGGGAAACGACCCCCACCAGTATGAGCTGGCAGTTGAGCGGTGGTCGCCTATCCAGAGCGTCGAGAAGATCCTTATCAGCGTGATCAGCATGCTCGCAGAACCCAACGCGGACAGCCCGGCCAACATCGATGCGTCGAAGATGTGGCGCGAGAACCCAAAGCAGTTCGAGAAGCTGGTCCGCGAGCAGGTTCTCGCCGGCCTGGACGTTTAGAAAGTCGCCACCAACATAGAAGGTGGACCAAGTTTGTATATGTATATTGCATTATTTAGCACGCACACACTTGCGCCGCGCGGTCAGGCCGTCTCGTCCATCTCAGCACTTGCCTCGGAAGCATTGGCGCCGCTGCTGGCGTCGCCGTCGCCGTTGGCCGGACCAGCCGAGGCCACAACTTCGTCGTCGCCATCCTCGGGGGTTACATCGAACTTGCCAAGAAGATAATCAACAATCTCCTCGTGCTCGGCAGCTTCGGCCTGGTAGATCGGGTCCATTCCCATTTTGTTCTTGCGCAGGCCGTCGGCGCCGGCCTCCACGAGCACCTGCGCGGCCTCGAGCGAGCCAAGCAGCGCCGCCCAGTGTAGTGGCGTGTTTCCTGCATCGTTCTGTGCATTCACAAGCTCGCTCAGGCGCGCCGCGTCGAGCTTGCCGAGGATAAACCGCAGCAGGTCGACGTGGCCGTTGGCTGCCGCGTTGTGCAGCGGGCCCGCAAGCGAATACTCATCTTTGATTTCCGCGAAGCGCGCGGTGGCGTCTGGCTCAGCAAAGAATGCCTCAAACGCGGCCGTGTCGCCCTCGCGCGCGGCGTCGAGCAGCTCCTCCGCGCTCATCTCCGACGTGCCAAAAATTATTTCGTGAAGTCCCGCTGCCTGGGATCTGGAGCCGTCTGACTACGCGGGCTGATCTGCCCGTGCAACTCCCACGCGGTGGACCCTTGACCGCTGGCTGGCATGGAGCGCGTGCTCGACGAGATCGACGCGTGGCTCACGGGGGCGGACGCATTTGGCGTCGCGGGGCCGCAAATGGCGCGTTTGGCACCGCAAGGCGCCGGGTCCGCTGTGCAGCGTGCGCTCGCGCTTCTAGAGGCCCTGCAGGCGGCGGTGGCCGCTGCAGAACCCGCAGAGGTGGTCTCGTTGCCCAGCGCGGGGCCCAGTGCCGAGCTGAGCGCAGCGGATGCTGCAGCCACGATGTCTGCTGCAGCGGACGTCATTGCAGTGCCGCTGAATGACATGAAGAGCGTTGGCATGCTCGTGAAGATCGTCGATGTGTTCGGCGTGGCCGCCGCCGTGCCGCCAGGCACGCCCCTGCCCATGGCTGCGGCGGTAGCGTGGCCGGCAGTGTCTGGCGACCCCGCTGCCGAACCCGCGGTCGAACCCGCGGCCCTCTCTGGCTTGCTTGATGCACTCGCACGGATTCTCGCGCGGGGTGACAACGTCGCAGATCTTGTAAAGATCCACCCAATGATGCTCGACTTTGTCTCCGCCGCCGCCAGCGCCGGCCACGCCGGTCGCTTCGAGGGCATACTGGCGCCTTTGTCAACGCACACCCTCTACAAATACTTGACAATTCTCGTAGGCGCGGCGGCTGCGCGGCCGTCCTTGCACGCTGAGCTCGTGCGCGCGCTCGTGACCTTGCCGCTCCGGCGCCGAGACGCGGTGAAGAGCATGCTCGAGTTCCTGACAGGCTTTCGCGAGACGGGAGCCGTCTCACTCGACCGCCTGAGCCAGATCACGAGCGCTCTTGGGTCCGTTCCCGCCGGAGGCGACATAGCAGCTTTTCGCCGCGCAATATTCGGACAGCTATTCGCCCTGCTCGGAGCCATCACGACACCTCCTGAGATTGTACAGGTCGCCGTTGCTGCTATTGACGGACTGTCGGCGCCCAAACGTGGGCTCCTGCGGCACCTCGTAACGACGCCACTGCTTGAAGCCGACAACTCAGACCTCGAGACAGCACTTGTGGCGCTGCAGCACCTCGCAGAGTTCTCGAAGAATGCAGAGTATGTCCGTGAGCTCGCTGAGCCCGTGATACTTCCAGTATGGCTCATTTTTGTTGGGCTCTCCGAGGCGAACCAGCCGAACGCCTCTGTGCTGGCGCTGCTGGCTAAACTGTGCGACGCGAACCCGGCGTTTGCGGATCGCATCGCTCAAGCGCTCCTTACTCGAGACTACGACGGTGTAGCCCCTCAGATCTCGCGCATTGAGGCGGGGCGTGTTCGCTTGGCACGCGTTTCTACTCCGAATCCAGCAGCTCCTGGCGGGTTCGAGTTGCTTGAGACGCGTGTACAGCTCTTCGTCGCACTGCTTGGCAAATTGAATGGCGCTGCTGTGAGCCGCGTGTTTACTACGATTCTCAAACGTTACATGCTCGAGCGTGCGGCTGAGGCCGACCCGCTTGGCGTACTCGTGGATGCGCGCCTGGTCGAGCGCACTGCCGAGGAGCTGCGAGGCCAGTTATTCTCGGAGCCAGACGAAATCATTGACCTAGCGCTTGGTCTTTTGGTAACCACGGCGACCACGCTGGCAAGGGTAGGTGCCACTAAACCTGAGCGCCTCGACGTGCCCGCGGCCGCGGCCGAGAGCTACGACAGCGACGACGAGGACGAGGCCGAAGAGTCGACCTATGCGGAAAGCGCCGCCGATCTTGACTTGGCCGAGATGTGCATTGGGCTGCTGGGCGGCGTGCTTCTGGAGCTGCCGACGGACGCGCCCGGTGTCAAAAAAGTTGAGGCCGCTCGGCCTGACATTGTGGCGCTTTCCAAGGTGCCGACGCTCAAAAGCAGGGCAGATTACCTGCTCGAGCTTTTGGAGCAGACTGCGCAAGGCAAGGTGAGTCTCGGAGGCGACGAGGTCGACATGGATGACCCGACGGCGGTCATGCAGCTTGCGCGCGAGTCCCTCAGCCATCCGCTCATCCCCGTGCGCGCGCACGGCCTGGCGTTGGCGACGCAGCTCGTGGCCCGCAAGCACCTAGACGCGCTGCCCCTCGCGGATGCCGTGGCACTCTTTCTTCGCGAGCTCGCCGACAACGACTCGTATATCTATCTCAATGCCATTCGCGGGCTCGAGACTGCTGCACTTGCGTATGGCGCCAACGCCGTGCTACCCTTGCTGCTGCCCGCCTACGAGTCGCCGCCCGCCGATGTCGATGGGGCGCTCCGCGTGGGCGAGGTTCTGACGCGAGTTGTGCGCGTGGGTGGCCGCGCACTCCTCCCGGAGGCAGCGCGCAGCCTTGTTGCCCTGCTGCTGCGCTACATGAGCGGGCGCGGAGGTGCCGACGCGCGCTTGCGCATGTCTGCCTTTACGCTCACAGGCGTGCTTGCGAGTGAGGCGCCGTTCGTTCTCTCAAACGGCGATGAGACCGAGGCAATAGAGGCAGCGCTCGGCGTGCTGCATTCGGAGACGGGTGCTGAAAATGTGATTCAGCGCCGCGCGGCTGTGGTCATGCTGCTCGAGGTCGCCAACGCTGCCGCTGCAGGTGCGTTCGTCGAGGTACGCCGTGAGCTGGTGCGCAGGGCGCACACGCAGCTTCAGGCTTCCGCTGCCTCAGATGATGACGAGCTCGTGCGCGACTATGCACAAGAGACGCTGACGCTGTTTCAGCAAGCCGGTGCGTAGCCACACGGCCGCTAGCACCACATACGCTCGCTCCCGAGTGCATGATCCTGCATCAACCTGCAGGACGGACCTACTCCCAACGCTGCCAGTGACGTTAGGAGCTGCCGGCGCACGTGCAGCAGGCGAAATTTCACCTGCTCTGAAAAATTCTGGAATCACAACTCGGTATAAGCCCAGACAAAGGTGGCACCTTTCTCAAGCTGAAAGTTGGTACCTCGTTGCTAAATTCGTGCTCTAGATGCTATCAGTGGTGGGGAATCGTCCGCTCTTTGCTCGGCCCCGTACCTCGCTAGGGGCTGGGGTCTCCCAGAACTTTGTGGACCAGTGCCCATGCATGTGAGACGCAGCCCACCGCGCCGCCTAAGTTGACGAGCCGGTACCCACCGCGGGCCGGTTGAGTCGATCTATTTAAGTTATTAAATATTCTAGGAGCACATTCCTAGGCTTAATTGCATTATATACTTCATTGGCTACCCCGCAGAGCATATTAGAGGCTCTACAAGCTTCTGGCAGGCTCCATGGCCGCTGACGCAGCACATGGAAAAAACTAGAAAGTCAAGGGGAAGCGTGCATATATATTGTGTAAGGTGCATCTGGTCCCGCCAAAGCGACAAACACAATGGCAGGTGAATCGTTTGAGTTCCAGGCTGAGATTTCTCAGTTGCTGAGTCTGATCATTAACACGGTCTACTCCAACAAGGAGATTTTCCTTCGTGAGCTGATCTCCAACGCCTCGGATGCGCTTGACAAGATTCGCTTCTTGTCCCTCAACGAGCCCAAGCAGCTCGATACTGAGCCCGAGCTGTTCATCCGCATTACCCCTGACAAGGAGAACAAGATTCTCGAGATCCGCGATACTGGTCTTGGTATGACCAAGGCTGACCTTGTCAACAACCTGGGTACCATTGCCAAGTCGGGCACCAAGCAGTTCCTCATGGACGCGCTGGCCGGCGGTGCCGACATGTCCATGATCGGTCAGTTTGGTGTTGGTTTCTACTCGTTGTTCCTTGTCGGTGATAAGGTCGAGGTCATCTCCAAGCACAATGACGACGACCAGTACATTTGGGAGTCTGAGGCGGGTGGCAAGTTCACCGTCACCAAGGACACAGTCAACCCCTCGCTTAAGCGTGGTACTGCCATCCGCATTCACCTGAAGGAGGACCAGCTTGAGTACCTTGAGGAGAAGCGCATCAAGGATGTTGTTAAGAAGCACTCCGAGTTCGTTTCGTACCCCATTCAGCTCGTGGTGACCAAGGAGGTCGAGAAGGACGCCCCCGAGGAGGAGACCGAGGAGGTCGATGACGACAAGAAGCCTAAGATCGAGGAGGTCGATGAGGATGCTGAGAAGGAGAAGAAGGAGCCCAAGAAGATCAAGGAGGAGGTGAAGGAGACCGAGGAGCTCAACACTACCAAGCCTCTCTGGACCCGTCCTCCTAGTGAGATCACCAAGGAGGAGTACGACTCGTTCTACAAGTCGATCACCAACGATTGGGAGGATCCTCTGGCCGTCAAGCACTTCAGCGTTGAGGGTCAGCTCGAGTTCCGCGCCATCCTGTTCGTGCCTGGCCGTGCTCCCTTCGACCTCTTTGACGGTAAGAAGAAGCGTACCAACATCAAGCTGTACGTGCGCCGTGTGTTCATCACTGATGAGTCCGAGGAGCTTATCCCCGAGTGGCTTTCGTTCGTTAAGGGTGTCGTCGACTCCGAGGAGTTGCCGCTGAACCTGTCGCGTGAGATGCTGCAGCAGAACAAGATTCTGAAGGTCATCCGCAAGAACATCGTCAAGAAGGTCATTGAGACCTTCAACGAGATTGCTGAGGACCAGGAGCAGTTCAACAAGTTCTACACTGCTTTCTCGAAGAACATCAAGCTTGGTGTCCACGAGGACGCGCAGAACCGTAACGCGCTGGCTAAGCTGCTGCGCTACCAGTCGACCAAGTCGTCGGGTGAGCAGACCTCGCTGACCGACTACGTCACGCGTATGCCCGAGCACCAGAAGAACATCTACTACATTACCGGTGAGTCGGTGAAGTCTCTTGAGTCGTCGCCCTTCCTGGACGCCTTGAAGGCCAAGAACTTCGAGGTGCTGTTCATGACCGACCCCATCGATGAGTACGCCGTTACTCAGCTCAAGGAGTACGAGGACAAGAAGCTTGTGGACGTCACCAAGGACTATGATCTTGAGGAGACGCCCGAGGAGAAGGAGCAGCGCGAGAAGGACATTGTCGGGTTCGAGCCCCTCACCAAGGCCATCAAGGAGATTCTTGGTGACCAGGTTGAGAAGGTTGTCATCACTGACAAGCTCGGCACCCAGGCTCCCGCTGCCATTCGTGCTGGTCAGTTCGGCTGGTCCGCCAACATGGAGCGTATCATGAAGGCTCAGGCCCTACGTGACAGCTCCATGTCCCAGTACATGTCGTCGAAGAAGACCTTCGAGATCTCGCCGAAGTCTCCTATTATCAAGGAGCTCAAGGCAAAGGTTGACGCCGACGGCGCTCAGGACCGCACGGTCAAGGACCTGACGACGCTGCTCTACGAGACTGCGCTGCTGACGTCGGGCTTTTCGCTGGACGACCCCACCGTGTTCGCCAACCGCATCAACCGTCTGATCTCGCTGGGCCTCAACATTGATGACGTCCCCGAGTCGGCCGCCGCCCCTGCTTCTGGCGAGGCCCCGGCTGCCGATGCCCCCACCGAGAGCATCATGGAGGAGGTTGACTAAACAGCATCCGCCATTCCCTAGGTTTAGTGTCACATAGCAATAACAGCCATCTTTAATGACTTCTGGCTACCAATGTCAAAGCGCATCTGTAGCGTGCGCAGCACTGTTGGCCACTCGGCGTACAACAGCCGACGGCGCCTAATCTCCTGTGACTTCTGCGAGGCCATTGCAGCATCACTAGTGCAACCTGCGTGTGCCGACGCTACACTGCGCTCCTGCTGCACGTCCCCCTCTCTGACAGGCGCAGGATCGGGCGATTTTTCCCGCACGTGAGCACGCCCAGGCCCGAGGTGGGAGGTGAGCGCCGGGCCCTGCCTGGGCTTCGTATCTCGCAGCGAAGATCCCCTGACCCGTGACGTCCGAGGGCCTCGACCGGCCGGCGACATCTGAAACAGCCGAGTGCCGGGGCCATGCTTCTCCGGTCTTTTTACTTGTCGCGCCCCGGGCGACGACGGGGCGCGTGCGGGCTAAACGTGGGGGGAATTGACGGGTCTCCGATTGCGGGGTTTACCGCATCGTAACGGCCCCACCCGCTTGTGTTGCGGAACCGGGGCCCACGCTGGAGGGATGGCCTGCCATGCGCCACGCCCAACAGCACGCGATGCTCCTGCGGGGATCGTACGCCCTAACCCGTGCCTAGACCGTTTACAGGTAAGCAGGTGTGCTGATCGACAGTGCATCCTGCGAAGTGTCGATCGACATGCAGGTGGCCAGCCAGGGGCAATCCGCGCGCAGCGCGGCATTTTACGTCTGCGGCGCGCCAAGCGCGCGCGCGTGGTGCCTGAAAGCAGACCCAGGGGTTGCCTCGGGTGCTTGGTCGGAGTAGTATCGGTGCCAAGTCCAGCGCAGGAGGCAGTGTGGTGCGTAAGCGGTGGTCAGACCCGTGCCGCCACGTTGATGCATCGCAGAATTAGAGACGGGGTGCACGCAGATCCCAAGCAGCAGGGACAGGGTTCAGGAGGTCCGCCGTAAGATGCCCACTGTTGTCGTGGCGACTGCCTAACCTAGCTCAGCGCAGAAAAACGCTGCCGTGCATAGCCAGCCACAGCCTGCGTCACGGTAGTGTGAAAGGTAAAAAACCGCTGGACATGGGCGGGCTCAGCACCGGAGTGGCCGCTGCTGAAACGAGGCCAGTGCGCAGCAACGCCAGATATGTATCAAACCCGCAGCGGCATCGTAATAGGCCGGCGGCTAGGGCGGCTCAGCCGCGAGATGGCCCCGCGTGGGCCTGCGGATTTGCCCTGGGCCTGCTAACGGTTCCTGCAGGCCGTATTCGACATTACAGACCTTGCTTAATTGCGACGCGTAATACAGCGTAAGGTAGGCTGGGATCTGTGCAGCTGCAGGGTAACTGCAGCCAGTGGACCCTGCAGGCAAAGCATATCATGCGGGCGCGGCTGCATCTCCTATATCTACCAGCGGCCCCTTCCGCGCGATATTTGTGTACCCCTGCACGCGGCGCTCTAGGCACAGGTCTGTATTTAACTGCTCGCCCGGCATCGCGTACCTCACTTTTTGAAGTAAGACATTGTCTCGCCTGTCGCTACCCCCGCTGCATACTTTTCCAGTTCCAGCAGTTGAGCCTGCGTTTCCGTCAGCCTGCAGCAATTTGTGTCAGATTGCCGCGAAGATTTCCTTGAAGTACCCGAGCGTCCCTCGAGTCCTGTAGGCTCCTTATCCCTGTGCCTTTGTTTCAAGTTCCCGGCACGCCTTTCACATGTCCTACGCGTCCATAACTACGCACCTCATGGCTGCGACGTCGCCGTCACCGTCACCGCCCCTTCTCAGCCCCGACAGCGGCACCAGCAGCTGGCCTCATGCTCAAACTCCGCCATATGGTCAGTCGGAGGACGACGCGATGAGCACGGACTCAGCGGAGCTCATTCAGCGCTTTGCAGGACTAGAGTTCACTTCGGGTCGGCAAAAGATGGCCCCTGTGTCGCGCTACCAGGACGTGGCCGTCGATGACGTCGAGGACCCGGATATGCGCCAGGTCGCGCTTCCGTTTGTGCCAGTGACGTACCCCGAATTTGAAGGCCGCATTCCAACATCCGCCAATGCGCTTGCTGTATGGTTTTTCAAGCAGGCTGTGCGCTCCGCAGCGGACCCCGTCGGCGCTTATATCACGCCACAACTCTTTTTGCCCACAGCTACTTGGTCGCAGGACGGGCTGAGCAATAAGGGTGTGGTTGCGCTGCGTGCCCGCGCCGACATGCTCACGCAGATCGCGCGTCGCCGCCTCCAAGGCATCGATGCCAAGACGGCCAAAACACTCGAGAAGCAGGTGGACGCCGCCTTCAGACAGAACCTGCTGCCGCTGCTCAATGCGCCATCGTCAGGCGGCCGCCACACCGACTACGAGTCGTCTGTGACTGTCCTCCGTCGTCGTGATAGCGCCGTGTCGAGCCCCGAGCCGCCGAGCTCGCCCGTGACCACGGCTTCGGGCGACTCGATGCCCCGCAGTGCGATTGCGCGCGCGCGCAATAGCCTGCCCGCTGTGACGCGCCACCCTTCGTTCCTCTCCATTTCCAGCAGCGGGTCGGCGAGTGCCGCTGGCGCTGGCGCCGAGGCCATGGCGGAGTATGTGCGCGCGCTCGAGTTGATCATTGATGGCCTCGAGCAGGACGGTTACCACGCTGAGGTTGCTGGCCGCTTTGTCGAGTTTGTCGTTGAAGTCCTGGCTGACCGTATCGTTGACGATGTGTTCGCGCTGCACCAGGGGTACCGGCAAAAGATGGCCGGCGTGCTGCTGGCTTCGCACACGTCGCGCGCCGCTACCGCGCCGTTGCTGATCCCGCGGCCGGTACCCAAAGATCGCAAGTTCCGCCGCAAGTCTTCCAATGCTTACTCGCGTGTGGTTCGCCGCAGCAATGCCGAGGCCAAAGTGGCCGTTCGCTAGGGCCATCCCACAACCGAGGTTAGCCGGCTGGACCGCGCTCGACCGAACACTATCTATTGAAACTTTTTATCAAATGCTTGAGTTAATGCAATTTATATATATATATATATATGTATATGTATAACGTAACACGATACCACGCATCACCAGTCGATCTCATTGAACTTTTTCAGCTCAACTTCACCCGTCTCGAGTTCCTTCTGTGCCTTCCGCCGCATGAAAAAAATAGGGCAGTCCTTAGCTGAGCATAGCACGTCCTGATGCAGCGAGCCCTGACACCGCTGGCATTGCGTCCACAGGCGGGCAAACTTGAGCTGCAGCTCATTAACTTTGGATAGGGAGTTCGAATAAAGTTCTGGCAGCCGGTCCTCGCAGTGTTCGCACACGGGCCCCTTACGGTTCCTTAGCGGGCGCTTGCACGATAGGCAAAGTTCCGTTTTCACAGCAAACTTCATCAGCGCACCAACCTTGGGAGTCGCCACCGAGATCTTGCTTGTGTGCGCGCCCGTCAAGAGCTTGCCGGCCTTCTCCGCCCCTAAAATGGGCTCAAAGATGCGCAGCAGCGGCTTGGATAGCTGATTCTCCAAATAGTAGTTTGTGTCAATCGGCACATTGTGCTCGAGAACGTACATGGGATCTTCGCTCTTTTCATAGTTTTTGGCGCCGGCAGCAGCCTTGGTGATCACGTAGGCGACACGGTCACCCATGGCGGGCGCCGAACCTGCATCACGCTTGCGCATGCGCTCGGCGAGCTCAACATGTACCTGCTTTGTGTTGTAATCGGCACGCGTCAGTTGCTTTGTGATGACCAGTAAGCTCAGATCAACGCGGTTTTGGAGCAGATCCGAGATTGCCTGCTTGACGAAGTTCTGCGCGCGCTCAGGGTCGCGGTCGATCAAAATATTGTTCAAAACAGTCTCAATCACGTTCTGAACGAACCGACAGTTGTCGCGGCGCACTGTCTCAATGCCCTTACTGTCCATCTTATCATATTTCTCGGTGCCCGTCCAATATAGACCCGCGTACCGCTTTTTGTTCACCAGCAAGTAGGGGAAATATACCTTCTCGAACTCAAGCTTGATGGGCTTCTGGAAAATCTCAGACACAGCGCTTGCCGCTTCCTCACCCAACCGCATGCATTCGCCCAGGTCATTCGGACCAAACTTGACCATCACCGAGTCGGTATCTCCGTACACGACAATAGCATCATGATCGTAGCCATTTTTCTTGGTGTAGTGCTCTTCGACCTTGTCCTTCGTAGCTTGGATCATATCACGTCCAAACGCGGTAACCGAAGATGAGATAGCGAGGCACGGCAAGCGGCCAACAGTAGCACCAGTAAATCCATAGACTGAATTGGCTGAAATCTTTAGTGCGAGCTGCCGACCGTCAAGCACGGCTCTCCTGAGCGGGTCCGTTTCTTTTTTGAGATCAGCTTTAGCGCGCTTACGGGCAGTCAGGAGTTCATTGAGGATAATCGGAAGAATGCCATGCCGCTTTGACTGCTTGATGAATTTGTCCTTATTGGGAGTGACGATGTAGTCCGTGCCCTCTTTAAGGCCCATCCGCTCCACAGTCGCGTCGTCTACGAGCGTTGTATAGCATAAGTTGTGTGCCATCATGATACTCGGGTAAAGACTGCTAAAATCAAGCGTTGCAATCGGGATGTTGTAGTAACCACGGATCGGCTCGATGACGGTCGCGCCCTCGTACTGTTCGTCCCCAGAGCCCTCGCTTTTGAAGTTTGGGATCACCATACCGACCTCTAGCGCCTTGCGGAACAGCTGCGACATCACCTTAATCTGCTGGCCACGCGAAAGCAGGTAGTCAAGGGGAACACCTGTGACACGCGCCATTTCCGTCATGTTGACCAAGGTCATCAGCTTGTCAAGCAGACGCAGGGGAAGGTAAGCGTCCTTCAGACAATAGACCGCCAGACGATAGCGAGAATCAGCATTACCATTCTGTAGCTCTGTGATAATTGAGTGGTGCACGTCTTCCTTCTGCTCGCCCAGGAAGTTGGCGGACACAGCATTCAGCGTGTAGCTGCGCAGTTTGTACTCACGGCGAATGTAAGCAAGCATGTCAATCTGAATACGGCCGTTCATGCTTGTCGTCTTGCTTTCTGAACTGCCGAATGCCTTGGACGTAAAGTGCGACTTGCCGACAACATTCTGCGTATTCTTGAGCCGGCCAAAGTATGGGAACGTATGCAGACGCAGCGCCGCAGCACGGTCAATTAGGTACGGCAGGTCGAAATTGCTCGTGTTATAGCCGATTACCACGTCTGGGTCCACCTCGTTCACAAAGTCCTTCCACTTGAGCAGCATGTCCTCCTCCTTATCATAATTGAACGCATCGGAACCAACGATTGGCGTTGTCGTCCCCACTGTGAACACGTTGCGCACAAAGGGGGCGCGGTCACCCTGAATCTGAACAATGTTCGCAATCTGAATGACTGGATCAATCTGAGCCTCCGGGAAGATACCTTTGCGACCAGCGCATTCAATATCAAAGCTTAGGATGCGCAGCGGCGCCGACTTGAGCCACTCACCCTCAGGAGCGTGAGCTTGCAGATGCTCGTAGTGAACGTCAATCTCGAGCTGTGCACGCGACACGTGTGTGTTCTTGTTCGGGTTCACGCGAAATTTGCCCGCGGGCAGCGTGACCCACGACATGCCCGACATGTGGCAGTCGATAGTTAGTCGTTCGGCGTAACTCGTGCGGTCAAAGGTGGTACGTGAGAACACGTAGCCGTTCACGAACCGCTCGCCGTCCTCGAATCGGCGACGTAGGCGCGGCAGCGTCTGCGGCGCTGCTGCCACGATCTTGAGGAATGGCACCTTCTCGTCTCCGTAATAGCCCCACATGCTCTGCTTCATGGCGATCTCGATGCGATCGACGTCGCTGCCAAGAGCGCGCGCTAGCTGCGCAACGTCTTCGTTACGGAAACCTGTGGGAGCAGGCACGTAAAAATAATGCTTGAACCCTGTCACGTCGCACATGACGGTGTTACCTTCGGCGGTCACGCCGAATAGGCGCACAACGGTGCCGTGGCGCGGCGAGTCGGCCTCGTCCACATCGAGAACCTGGAAGGAGATCGTTGAGGACGGAGTTAAACGCGGCACCGGTGGACGCGCCCATTGCTGGTCACCGAGGTATCCCACGCCGTGGGGTGCGTCGCCGGCGCCGGCGTTCGCGCCCATCTGAGTGAGCGCCTCCTCAAAGTCACTGGGCTTGGGCCGCTTGGGCGCCGCTCCGCTGGACGGCAGCGCAGTCGGCGGCGTCGGGCGCTTTGCTACCACGGACATTGCAGGCGTCGGGAGCGTGGCGCAGAAGGGCGGATAGGACGCGGGCTGCACTCCGTGGATACAAACAAGGAACGCGTCGCTCTCGCGAATTAATCACCCGCTAATTAGGCCGCATTCCCCTAACCTGCCAGAGCATTCCCGCACGCGTGCGCGTGCGCTAGGGCCGCGCGTTGCTGACAGCTGGCCCCCCTTGCCCCAGCTGGGAGAGCTGGGGGCACCTCTGCCAGAGTAACGCCGCTGCTGCCACCGCCTGCCTCGCCTGGCTCACCCCCACGTCCAGCTCGCTTATCTCCCTGAAGGCTGCTTACTCGTGACGGCTTGCGACAGCGTTTTCCTAGCTTGGGGCCACCTCACCGTGACATCTGCAGTAAACGCGCCGACACGTCACCGCGAAATCGGCGTATTCCGCAGCTGCCATCCAGTGTGAGTGCCTACGGTCCAAAATGGCGGACTCAAAGCGTGAGTCCACCCCCGAACAGCGGAAAGCCGTGCGTCGGGTGATGGCGTGCTCGGCTACCAGCTACTATGAAATTCTCGACGTAGAGAAGGCCAGCGAGGGCGCCGTCATCAAAAGATCATACCGTCGGCTTGCGCTGATGCTGCATCCAGATAAATGCGATGAGCCACAGGCTGCTGAGGCGTTCAAACGGCTTAACAAGGCATGGGAAGTGCTCAACGACCCGCAGAAGAAGACTATTTACGACCGCACCGGTGCCGACCCAGACGTGCGTGGGATTCCCGGTGCGGGCCCTGGTGGCATGCGCGCTGGAGGGCCTGGGTTTGGCGGCGGCGGTATGCCCGCCGAGGACATCTTCAACATGTTCTTTGGCGGCGCCGGTGGCGGGCCGTTCGGCGCGGGCCCCGCCGGATTCGGCGGTGGTGGGTTCGACCCGTTTGGCGCTGCTGATCCATTCGGCGGTGCTTTTGGCTTTGGAGGTCCGAATGTCCGCGTGTTCTCTTTCGGCGGCCCGCGCCAGCAGCAGCAACGGCGAGGTCAGCAGCGGCAGCAGCAGCAGCAGCGCCAGGGTGCCGGTCCGCAGCGTGAGGAGACAATGTGGGAGCGCATACAGAAAGCAGCGCCGCTTCTGATCATGATAGCTGCCATGCTCTTCATGTCGTGGATGAACGACTCGAGCAGCACGCCAAGTGTGCCTAACTTTCAATTCGAGGCGCGCCCGCCATACACATCGGAGCGGCATACGCCTCGATACAACATACCGTTCTATGTCAACGACAAAGACCTCAAAGATCTGTCATCCGCCAAGCTTAGACGACTCGATCGCCAGGCGGAGACGAGCTACGTGTCGTTGCTCCGCACCGAGTGCAACCGCGAGCACAATGAGCAGGTGCGACTTGTTCAGGAAGCGCAGGGCTGGTTCTCGCGCGACGAGGAGATGTATCAGCGCGCGGTGAATATGGAACGGCCATTCTGTGACGCGCTCGACCGGCTCGGGCTCCACCACCAGGGCTAGCCCTGGCCCAATTGGCCTGGAGCTGGTCTTTTAAAACAATCCAGGCCATCAGTACACACAGGTGACGTATATGCATGCGGCCTCCAGGCAGCACGTCCAGTACATAAACTTATTTGCAACGAGATGCGCCATCCTACTGGGCCGGCTAATAGACCTGGCCTCGCCTTGTCGCAGGCCGGAAAAATTGCGTTGTGACAATTCTTACAGTTCCAATTTGGCGACTTATTTTGCACATGCGCCTCACCATAGCGCCAAAATCTTGCCTGCGGCTCATCTCAATTGTTGGTAGTCGCGACACAAAGGCCGTGACGATCGAATGGGATGGGCTAGGGCCGGGCGCCGGTTGTGGCACTGCCGGATTCAGCGTCGGACAAACGGGGGTCCGGGCTAGGGACAAGTAGACTGGAATCTGGGGCCCATCGACTGTTGGGGCGGGCACAAATCGCAAGATTACAGCCCGTGAATACCGTCGGTGACCTTCAATATGCTTATCGTTGGCCCACCGGCAACAAGACAGCAGAGCACGGGCGCTTGCGCGGCCGTGCAGATCGCTTGCGCTGAGCGGCCTGGAACATTGCAGCTTGCCCATGCACTCCGGAGACAGCAGGCGCCAAGCCACACGGCGTACATATACACCGCCGACGCCGTTGTGCCGTCTTGCACAGTGGCACAATTGGTATCAATTAATTACTGATAGACTTTTACACACTATAGCGTCGCAAGTTTGCAGATTTCGGACCAATCGTCCGTCGTAGCGGGTCTTGACCGCGACACGAGGTGCATCCCCTCACGGCCGGTCGCGGGTTTTGGCGCCGTTACTAAGGCAACCGACTTTGCTCGCTGCACCAGCCGGACTCCCGCGGGGCCAAGAAAAAGCCGCTCCGCCGGGCGTTTGAGCTCGACTTTGTACCCTTTAGGCGTCGCAGACGCCCACATCGCACATTCCCTTGGCCGCGCCCCATCGTGCCGGGTCTGTCGCGAGCTCCGCTCGTTCAGTCTCTCGCTAATCGCGTTATTTTAGTTCGCGCATTGGCAGTTCTTACCAAGGCGCAACGCAGTTCAGGCAACGCAGCCGCGCGCCGGCCGGAGGCACCGCCAGCACCTTCGCACACATTCGCACACATTCGTCTCGGCACTTGAGCGAAGCACCTGCAAAACAATCGAATTATACTCCACATAAATGGGGTCACCCGTGAAAGAAGGCCCCGACGGCGGAGACGGGCCCCGCAAAAGCAATAAGTCCGTGCGGTGGCCCGAGGGCGGCAGCGAGCGCAGCGCGAGCTTCGCCTACGATACACACGCCGATGACGACGAAGCTGGCATCGATGACGACGACGACGACGATGGCGGCGGTTACTTTGGCCTTGCTGTGCGGCGGCCGCGTGCGGGTACGCACCGCGGCAACCCGCGGCCGCAATTCGATGAGGAGGACGAGGAAGACGACGCGTCGCTGCACGAGACACGCGAAACCACGCGCACAAACACGATTTTCAACCGGCGCCGCCTCACCGCCCCGGAGATTGTCGACCCGAGCCTCGCCTGGAACGCCGGCTCGCGCAGCCCACGCATGCCGAGCCCCGGTACCGGCCCACAAACACCGCCGACACCACTTCTGCAAGTCACCCCGCCGCCCGAGCGTCTTCTTGGCCCCGGGCCCGAAAATCGCCTGCCTGTCGCTGGCGGCGTCGTTGAGGGCGTGTTTGAGGGCCTTGGCCGTCAATCGGGCATGGCGCCTGGCGCACTAGAAAACAGTGATGATGACCCACTCGACAGAGAGTTTCGCGCCCGCCGTGAGCAGGTTCTACGTGCGCTGCCGGAGGCTGAGCGCTTGGCTGTAGAGGGAATACCCGCCGGTCCGCCGCGCATCACCGGCCCGCGCGCCGTGCGCAGTTTGCCAGCGAGTCCGCTTCTTGACAATGCACCCGGGGATACGCCAGAGGAACACATTGGAGACATTCCGCTACAGACGCTCGATTCGCGGCTCTACGAGGTGTTGCGGGAGCAAGAGCGCGAGCGCGAGCGCGAGCATGACCGCGACCGCGACCGCGACCCCAGCACCGGCCCCTCTGGTAGCTACGCACGCCGCCCGAGCGAGCAGTCCAGCCTCGGTGCGTCGGCGCCGGGCTCACCACGCGACACGACGGCCATCCACAGCGAGGTCGCCAGCACTGTGAGCCTGCGCGGCCACAAGCGCGACGAAAAGGACAAATCGTCTGATGAGACACGCAGAGAGCTCGATGCGCGTCAGGAAGCCCGTGACCTTGCTCGTGAGCTTGTGCGTGCGCATTTGGCACACACGCGGCAGTACTCGCGCAGCGGCGAGCGCAAATCGCCGGACAATCAGTCAACTCACGGCTTCGTGGTCAACGCGGCTGACCTTGGCGAAGATCTCATCGAAGAGCAGCTGGGCGGCACGAGCGAGCCGAATCCAGACGAGCGCCGCGACGACCTCGAGATTGGTCAGGCTGACATTCCGCCCCCACAGCGCGTGCGCGAAGGCGTTCTAGGCTCGTTATTGCGGTTGTACGCTGAGCAAGAGGACCCAGGCTCAAAGTCGCAGTCGACGCTCGTGGACTCGCTGAAGACCCCATTCGGGTCGCCAAGCCCCGGTGCCACGCCGCTCATGACGCCGGCAATCACGCCGTCTTCTTCTCCACCCATGCACGGGCAGAGCGGCAGCTCGCGCCTGCCATCGCCGACTCTGTCGGCATCAAGCAAGTTTCTCGCTGGGCGCTTGCCCAAGCCCGCGCTTAAACGCCCGGGCTTCTCGCGATCACACTCGGGCGAGGATATCTTGGGCCGCCGCCGCGAGGAACGAGCACACGTACCCAAGTGGTACGAGGGCGACCGCCACAAACGTGCACAGTCGGTGACCTCGCTTGGTGCGCTTGCCAAATCGTCCATGCAAGCGCTCAACGCTCCCAGCTCGAGCTCAGCCACGCCAGGCAAGGACCGCCAAGAGCGCAAGAAGGAGGCCCAGCGCCTCGCGGAGGAGAAGAAGAAGCGCAAAAAGGCTAAACTCGCCGAGCAGCGGCGCATCACAATACACATTGCCGATGTTCTGCAGCGCCAGCGCTTTATCCTCCGGTTTGGTCGTGCGCTCATGCTTTTTGGTGCGCCCTCGCATCGCTTGGAAGAGTACCTGCGTATGACTTCGCGCGTGCTTGAAATTGACGCACAATTTCTATACCTACCGGGTTGCATGCTTGTCTCATTCGGCGATGCAACCACGCACACATCCGAGACACGCATTATTCGTGTGGCCCAAGGATTGAATCTGGCCAAGCTAGACGCGACACATCTCATCTACAAGGAGGTAGTGCATGACCTGATGTCCCTGGAAGAGGCAAGTGCACGTATCGACGACCTACTGAAGTCTAAGAATAACTACCCGGCGTGGCTCAGTATCCTATTCTTTGCGCTGGCAACGGGGTTTATCTCCACGTACGGGTTCCCTGGCTATTGGCCAGACATGCCTATCAGCTTTGTGCTGGGCGGCATGGTCGGGTTCCTGCAAATCTGGGTCGCTCCGCGCTCGGATCTGTACAACAATGTGTTTGAGGTGACGTCGTCCGTGCTGTGCAGCTTCTTAGGCCGCGCATTTGGATCCATCCGTGTCAATGGGCAGCATGTGTTCTGCTTTGCGTCGCTGACGCAGTCGTCCCTTGCGCTAATTCTGCCTGGATATATCATCTTATGTGGTTCGCTTGAGTTACAGTCCAAGAACCTAGTCGCCGGCGCAGTACGCATGTTCTATGCGATCATCTACTCGATGTTTCTGGCCTTTGGCATCGCACTGGGTGCCGCAATTTACGGGTGGATGGATGGCGACGCGTCGAACGAGTTCGTGTGCCATCGGACCTTGGATGATAAGTGGAAAATTCTGTTCGTGCCTCTTGCAGCTACGATGCTGGCGATGGTTAATCAGGCTAGCATACGCCAGCTCCCCACCATGGTCCTTGTAGCATCAGCGGGGTACACGGTACTCTACTTTATCCAAACCAAGATCAACAATGCGTCATCGTTCACCTCTGCGCTTGGAGCGTTCACAATCGGCATCCTGGGCAACCTTTATTCGCGCATTGGCCATGGCCTAGCATTCGCGGCCATGTTGCCTGGCATTTTCGTTATCGTGCCGTCAGGTGTGGCGGCGCAGGGCTCGTTGGTGTCGGGCGTAGCTCTCGCCAACCAAATTGTTCAAAACACGACTAAGGATCACAATAATACGGATGGGACTTCCTCATCCAGCATATTTGGCAACACAAATGGCGTCGCCGACCTCGGCGGCACCATGGTTCAGGTCGCCGTCGGCATCACTGTCGGCCTGTTTATCGCCACGCTGCTCGTCTACCCCTTGGGCCTTGGCAAGAAGCGCAGTGGTTTATTCACATTTTAATGGTACCGCACGGTGCCAAGATTTTGCATTGACTTTGTGTCGTCCGCTCTCTATTTATGTCTCTCGTTTTATTTATAAATTGAACTTTTTAATTTCCGCACAAAAACCCCACCCCCCGATATATCGGCCAGGCGCGACCGCTCTCGGCCTGGCCCAGTTCCGCGATGAGGGCCACGCACGCACAAAACTTACGTGGTCTGGTGCGAGATGGCTGGTCAGCCACGGTCAGATAATTTTGCTCCTATTCTGAGACACATCTGCGCCATATGGTACGCAAATCGAGTAAGCGAGCGATGTCTTTAGCCCCATGTCAGAACCGCAGCAGCCGTTTTGGGCTACGCTACCCGTTGCGTTGCCCGAAGTGGGCGGCGAGTTCAGGGGGTATGCACGTACGTGCAGCTGCCATGCATGTCTCGCGACTGGGACCCGCCTGTAAGGGCCCCAGGTCAGCCCAATGTCCACAGTGATAAGAGCGCCGCCGACTTCCAAAATTGAAGAGAGAACTTGCACATGGTGCAGAAGGCTAAATAGATTTGTCTGACGCGTAACTTGGTCAATTTCTCGCCGGAGCGCGTCGAGTTGCGCAGGAAAATTTGCCAAACGGGCATTGGCCCGTCGCGGTCATGCGCGTTACCAATTAAGGGCAGGGGTTGACCCCTTGAAATGCGTGCGGCGATGCTAGTGTGCGGCCAGCGCAAAAAAAGACGATCCAGTCCTCCCGCATAGTCTGTGGGAACTCGGTCTCGGATCTGGCACATACCATTGGTGGTAGTCTGAAGCGGATGGAACTCCCGCAGCATCTTGTCTCGACGCCACGGCGACTGCCCGAGGGCTTTGGCTCGGCTCCGGCCAAGGGCCTCGCTTTGCCGTCGTCGCCGCTCGGGCCTCACGGGCCCCACGGCGCTGCCGCGGCGTCAGAGTCTGGGCGGCGAGCCAGTGCAGGCCCTGCTTTTGCGGTAGCGGCCGCTGCGGCGGCCGCTGCCTCGGCGCCTTTTTCCGAAGAGCTGCCGCCCTCGCTCGCCGTCGGCTCGTCGTCGCCATTTTTTGACTCTCCCCGCACCGAACGCAATCACAACCGCGTGCTCACGCCGTATCTTGTCAATTCGTATGCTGCGTTCTCGCCCACCCCCGACCGTGGCACAGACAGCGCTGCGCAGCGCCTGGCACACCTCTCGTCTTCGCCGCCCGAGACAACGCTGCTCCAATACTCTGCTGGCGGCGCGCCGGCGCTGAACGTCGACACAGTCTGGGACCCATCGGGCCCACCCGCCGGCCCGGGCGCAACACCGGTGCCTGGCAGTAGCCTGCAGCGCCGCACGCTGGGCTCGTCTTACGAGTTCGACCCGAGCGCCGCCCAAAAGCGGCGGGACTCGACGGCGGCGGCCGCAGCGGCCCCCATAGCGCGGCCCGCGAGCGCTGGCGTGCCTGCTCCGGCGCGTGCCCTTGCGCCCGCGCCCTCAATCGGGCTTAGCGAGTTTTTGTCGCCCAAAAAGCTGCGCACGCGGCCGGCCAAGCGCAGTCGCCGCCGCCGCAAGCTGGCAAAGATCGCCTCGAGCGAGTACTCTATCATGGGCTCCGGCTTCGGCTTTGTGATCAGCGCGGCGGGCCGCGCCGAGTTTCTCGAGCTGCGGCTCAAGCGGCCCCTTGGCAGCGCCACTACTGACCTGGCGTCGCTGCTGGGCAGCGACGACTCGGACTCGGAGCCCGAGGGGGAGTGGGAGCGCGGCGAGCAGTATGCGGGGTCGGGCGACGCGGTCAGCGAGTTCGCGCGCGTCGCTGCACGCTCGCGCCTCGACTCGGCCAAGCGCGCGCGCTACGGCAGCGCCGCGCCTGAGGAGACGCCGCGCATGCCGGACACGGCGTTCTTTTCGGTGCCCGTACACCGCGACGACGCGTACCAGTTCCCCCAGACACCGCGCTCGCACGGGAACTTCCGCAACAACATCTCACTCGGTACCGGCACGTTCAACTCGCACCTCGTGACGCCACCGGGTGCCGCCTTCACCATGGAGGGCACTCCGCACATGTACAACACGGGCATGACTCCGTACATCCCGCAGCACTGAGTTGCGCGCGCACGCAGCCGTCACGTGCTCTATTTAAGTTATTTGGCTAGTAATTGTAATGTCACGCTCTCACAATTGCGCGAAGACGGGCGCTTGGGAATTTTTATAGACTTTAGCCGGGATCAGGAAGCCAGAGCGCGCTGTGCCGCACAGCCTATCGCCCACCGCCCACGTTGGGTTACTGCAGCCATTAGCTTCCTTGAAGGTCACGTGCCTGGAAGCTTCCAATTTTGGCAGGTCCCAAGATATATATTTTTTGGGGCCGCGTCCGCATGGGAACAGCCGGGTTTCCTATTTTCCAATAGCTGCATGCTCTCCGATGAAATCCTCACGGATATCGCTTCCAGGAAGTACCACTGCTTGATATGTGACGAGCTTGTCACCGCCGAGTCCAGAGTCTGGACGTGCCGCGCCTGTTATCGCGTGTACGACCACGGCTGCATATCTACATGGCACAAAAAGAGCCGCTCTGACCGCAGCTGGTCCTGCCCTCACTGCCGCGCACCCCAGACCAAGTCACCAGGGCTATATAAATGCTGGTGTGGTAAAGTTCGCAGTCCCGAGCGCGACATTGAGCGCCCGCACAGCTGCGGCCAGTCGTGTGGTCACAAGCGCAGGTGCCCCCATCCGTGCACAGACCTGTGCCATCCAGGACCGCACCGGCCCTGTACAGCAATGGGTCCACAGCTGGCATGTTTCTGTGGCAAATTGACAACGCAGGTTCTGTGCGTGGATAGTAAATACGGCGGCTACTCGTGCGAAGAGCCCTGCGGCAAACTACTACCCTGCGGCAAACACCGCTGCCCCAAGCCATGCCATAAGGGGCAATGCGGCAGCTGTCGTGTGAAAATACCCGCGTCGTGCTACTGCGGCCGTTCGCACAAAAGAATAGAGTGTGGCCGCCAAGTAAACGAATCTGATCCAGCCTTTAATGGTTCCTATACCTGCCGCAAGCAGTGCGACCACGTCCTTGACTGTGGGTTTCATAAATGCACGCTCAAATGCCACCCTCTTTCGGCCACAGACAGGCACGTCTGCGCGCTAAAGCCTGCACGTGGCGAGCGGTGCCCTTGCGGTAAACAGACAGTGGTCGCTATCCTTGGGCGTGAGCGGGAAGACTGCTTAGAAGAATTGCCTACTTGTCCTAATATGTGCCGCAAGCAGCTTTCGGGGTGTGAACACGCCTGCGCACTCCCCTGCCACACCGGCCCATGCGCGCCTTGCGAGGTAATTGTTACCAAACAGTGCCGATGCACCCTGAGCAAGTCTAAGGTGCGCTGCTCAGATGAGCCTGAGCCCTGTGGGCGGGTGTGTGGAGCCACGCGCACATGTGGCCGTCATTACTGCCAAGAGACGTGCTGCCCGTTTTCGAAAAGCGGCCGCGAGCGGCACCAGCATAAGAAGAATCGATTCACGAGCCTGGAAACCTTTTTGGCTAGCACCTCGCTCGAGGACGATGGCGGCATGTCGGACGCAGAGCTTGCGACACACCTGTGTACCAAGATGTGTGGGCGCCGGCTCAAGTGTGGCAACCACTTCTGCCCCGCCACGTGCCACCCCGGGCCGTGTGCAACATGCTACCAATCGACGAGCGACGACTACTACTGTCCCTGCGGTAGCGTGTACATACCCGCGCCAATCCGCTGCGGCACGCCGATACCGACGTGCACGGCACCATGCCCACGCCCACGCGAGTGTGGCCATGCGGCTGGGCACAAATGTCATGGCGACGGTACTGAGTGCCCACCGTGCACGCAGGCCGTGCAGCGCGCGTGCTTGTGCGGCAAGCAGACGATGCCTGTGCAGTGTCACAGCGAGAAGATCCCACGCTGTGTCTCCACGTGCGACAAACTGCTCAAGTGTGGGCACCGCTGCCCGCAAGTGTGCCACGCGGGGCTGTGTGCGCCATGCACGTCGCCGTGCTTGCGCGAGCTGGGTTGCGTAGCTGGTCACCGACACCAGGCGCCGTGCCACGGCGTCGCACCGTGTGGGCCATGTCGCGCGCTCGACACCGCACGCTGCCCGTGCGGACACTTGGCCGCACAGTTCGAGTGCGGTGAGGCGCTGGAAGTGTTCTGCAACGCTAGCTGCGTGAACCGTGAGCCCGCGTACGACCCAGTCATCGCGCGCGCGTACCTAGCAGAGCCACGGTGGTGCCAGGACGTGGAAAAACAGCTGCGAGAGTTCGTCGGCGGCGACAAAAAATCACTCTGGCTCCCGGCAATGGTCAAGTCGCGGCGCCGCTACGTCCACTATCTCATTGAGCATTATGGCTGTGCGGGCCAAAGCTACGATAGGGGGCCCAAGCGCTCCGTTTGCGCTTGGCGCACTAACTCAACATGGATGCCACAGCATACCATCAGGCGGGCCTTGGAGCTCGCGCAGCTGCACCACGTTCCGGGGGTCGAGTCCGACGACGCGGGAGAAGAAGATGAGGCACTCAGCGACGGCTCGCTGGATTTCAAGCTCGTAGGCAGCACGACAGGGCCGCCTCGCGCAGCCCCCAGCGTCAGAACTGCCAGCAGCTAATGAAAAGGTGCGGATGTGCTGCGCGTCTGCATGACGAGCCGTGCGGCTCGCGCGCATAAAATATTCCAAACTTCTGTTGCTATAGACTTATTTAATTATGCAGCATGCATGTTTTGTCCGTGTTTCGGGAATCCGCGCCCGGTGACGGGACTGCCCCAAGGGACCAGACCGCGCAGACGTGCATACCCTAAACTACCCCGCAAATTGCGACAAATGCCCGGCCGCGGATTGGCAAGTGAGATCATTGCACGTTACCGGGTCAGAACGCAAACCCCGGGCAAAAACTAGACAGCGTAAGTAGTTTGGTGATCTGCGACTGCTGTGCGCGTTCGGAACTCATTCAACCAGCTTATTCTGGTTTTATGCACATTCTCGCCTGATCCGCAGAGCTAAGCGCGATCTCGTCCTAGCCCTTACCTGCAAGGAACTTGTCAGCCCTGCAGCAACAACGTCCCTCTGCAGGCGCCTGGCATACTTGCACATTAAGTTCCGCGGGGTGGGAGCCAGGGCCCAAGGTGGGATGCTGCTAGTGCCGGCGCTGCGAGGGCAATTTTGCGGGTTGCGGCCTGTAGTCACGCGCCCGTTTGGCAGATCCAGCCTGCTTGCGGGCCGCAGGGCTCCGCAGACAACGGCCTGCAGGACAGCGCCTCGCGGGCGGGCCGCCAAGTGCAGCCATGCGGGGCTTACAGCGAATCACAATTGCCCCAACACAGTGCATCGCTGCTACTCCACCCATAAAAGCACCGACGCCAGCCCCATTGTTCAAGCAACGCCAATGGCTCCGCTAAACAACGAGAAGCTTATTCAAGTGGAGGCAGTAGCCCCACCCAAGCGGTCGCTGCCCAAGGGCGACGGCCACATCACCAGCATGGCCCAGTACCGCAAGTGGCATAAGCAGAGCGTAGAGGACCCCGAGACCTTCTACGCCGACCGCGCGCACGAACTTCTGTCCTGGACCCGTGACTTTGACCGTACGTTACAGCCCGTGCCGGGTTTTGCCGACAGTCCCTCTTGGTTTGTTAACGGCGAGCTCAATGCCGCCTTTAACTGCGTCGACCGCCACGCACTGACCGACCCCCAGCGTGTCGCGCTTATTTATGAGGCCGACACACCTGGCAATGGCTACAAAGTGACCTATGGCGAGCTACTGGCTAAAGTCAGTCAGACGGCAAACTACCTGTATGACCTTGGCGTCCGGAAGGGCGACATCGTCACAGTGTACCTGCCAATGATTCCCGAGACTGTCTACATTTTACTGGCCATCGTCCGCCTCGGCGCCGTGCACTCTTGCGTGTTCGCCGGCTTTTCGCCAGGGGCGCTGCGTGACCGCATCCTTGACGCCAAGTCGCGCTTCCTCATCACGGCCGATCAAGGTGTGCGCGCTGGCAAGGTTATCCCCACCAAGGAGCTTGTCGACAAGGCGCTAGAGGAGGCACCAGAGGTGAAGACTGTGGTAGTTGTTGAGCGCACGGGTGCCAAGGTCAACTGGGTGGAGGGCCGCGACCGCAAGTTCGCCGAGTACTCCAAGTACAAGACCTACTCGCCGCCCGAGCGCGTCGCTTCCGAGCACCCGCTGTTCATTCTCTATACGTCGGGCTCGACTGGCAAGCCAAAGGGGTTGATGCACACAACGGCAGGCTACCTGCTGTCGGCGGCCATGAGCACCAAGCACGCGTTCGGCCTCAGCAAGGAGGACATCATGTTTACCGCGGCCGATATTGGGTGGATTACCGGTCACTCGCACGCGCTATACGGTCCTCTCGCCCTCGGCGCCACGACAGTCATTTACGAGGGCACGCCTGTGTACCCCTCGCACACGCGCCTTTGGGAAATCATCGACGAGCACAAGGTCACGCAGCTGTATAGCTCGCCCACGGCAATCCGCCTCCTACGCAAGTATGGCACCGACGACCTGCGCAAGTTTGACCTTTCTTCACTGCGCGTGTTGGGTACCGTTGGTGAGCCCATCGCGCGCGATGTGTGGTACTGGTACTATGAGCACGTGGGCCGTAAGCGCTGCTCCATCTCGGACACGTACTGGCTCACCGAAAGCGCGATGATCCTACTCACGTCGTTGCCCGGCGTCACACCCATGCGCCCTGGTGGCGCGGGCTTGCCGTTCTTCGGCGTCAAACCCGCACTGCTGGATCCGAACGCGAAGGAGATTACCGACCGGCCCGGTGAGGGCGTACTGGCACTCAGCAACCCGTGGCCATCGCTTGCGCGCACGGTCTATGGAGACCATGAACGTTACAAGGAGACGTACCTGAAGCCGTACCCTGGACATTTTTTCACGGGTGACGGTGCGGCAATCGACAAGGACGGCTTTGTCTTCATCTCAGGCCGCGTCGACGACGTGGTAAATGTGAGCGGGCATCGTATTTCGACGGCCGAGATTGAGGCGGCGTTGCTGGCTACTCAGGACGGTGGCCGGTCTGTTGCCAACGAGGCCGCGGTCGTCGGAGTCGAAGACCAGGTCACCGGGCAGGCGCTTGTTGCGTTCGTCGTACTCTCCAACGCGAGCAAAGACGGCAACAAGACCGACCTGCTCAAGGCGCTGAGCCAGTCCGTGCGCAGCAACATTGGCCCGTTTGCCGTGCCCAAGGTGCTGTATCTTGTCAACGACTTGCCCAAGACACGCTCGGGCAAAATTATGCGCCGCATTTTGCGCAAGATCGCAACCGGCGAGCACGACCAGCTTGGTGAGACCTCGACGCTCAACGACCCGTCGGTCGTTGACCACCTCGTCGAGGTCGTCAAGGCGAACAAGCCGGCTGCCAAGCTGTGAGGCACGTTGTGCACCGCGGTGCAGCTGTGAACTTTGTGGATTTCATAAATTATTTAGGACTGTTTGGCAATAACGACCGTTTTACAGACCTCTTTGTTGGCGCTTCTTAATTCCTTGTAGGCTTGACCCCCTGCTCTGTGGCCTTAACCCCCTGCAGTGGGCTCTCGGCCTCTGGTGCTTGGCGCCCGGGCCTCGTGGCCTCAACCCCTAGCCTTGCCCAGCTTCGGGGGCCCCTTAGGGCTCTTCTCGGGCTCCGATTATGCAGGGTCTGCGCTCCCCCGGACGACGGGTGAGGCAGTGCTCTGCGAAAAGGGCAATAACCCGCTTGCTAAGCGACCCCAGGATGCAGCGCAGGGTGTTGTGGGCCAGCCACCGCACAGAGTCGTGTGAAATTTCTTTGTCACCACACCACGCAACCCGCATGTTTCACTTTGTCGTTCCGACCCTAGCCCCTGACAGAGAGGAGTAGGTGAAGTGGGGGCAGTCAACAAGCACATGTATGCAGGGGAACCGGTCAGTGTGCCCCAAAATTGAAGCTGTTCTTCCGCACTTGAATTTGAGGCCCGTATAAGCGGCTATTCCCGCGTCTAGACTCGCGCCGTGCGGCACTTTTGTTTAGAGGGGCATTGCATCGAGGTACTCAGCTTGCAGCGTCCCCCTAACCCCGCTTGTATTTTGAGTCTATATCACGTCGGCTAGTCAACGCCCCCTGCGTCTTTGGCCACCCGCTCCGACCCTTAAAGCAAACGATTGCAAAGGGCCTGTCGCTGGACATGCTATTTTCGAGCCTTCATGCCTCGCTGATTCTGTCCTGCGCGCCGACCGTCCTCGCCGACGGCGACGGCGGCGCTAAAGGCATGGTGTCGCTGCCCCTCACAGGCACACGGACGTCAAACCCGCTGTCTTCAGTTGCTCACAGCCGCCTGGTGCGGATGCTCGGCCGCCGTGACGATTCGTTTGATCAAGGCGTCAAGAACCAGTACTCGTACTACACGACGACCCTAGAGATCGGCACCCCGGCCCAGAATGTCACGGTCATTATCGACACGGGCTCGAGCGACCTGTGGGTCATGGCCGAGTCGAATCCGTACTGCGACACCTCTCAGGACTCGCAGGTCCCGCAGCAGCAGCGCGTCAAGTGCGCCGGCGGCGTTACCTTCAACGAGAAACAGTCGTCGTCGTGGCAGAAAAACACCTCGTTTTCCGAGCCGTTCACTATCTCTTACGGCGATGGGACTGTTGCACGCGGCGACTGGGGCTCTGAGACGTTTGGGCTCAGTGGCACGCAGGTCAAAGACGTCACTTTTGCGCTCGCCAGCGAGTCCAACTCCACGCTGGCCGTGTTTGGTATTGGCCTGCGCGACGGCGAGTCGACAATTCGAACGGACAACGGCGGTGTGCTGTCACCGACTTACGACAATTTCCCCGCTGTGCTCAAGCGCTCGGGCGTCATCGACCGCATGGCCTACTCGCTGTGGCTCAACGACCTCGAGTCGTCGGGCGGCTCGGTGCTGTTTGGTGGTGTCGACCACTCCAAGTACGTTGGCGACCTGACTCTGGTCCCCGTAGTGAACGACGGCTTGATATCGCAGGCTGCGCGCGCGACATCTCTCAGCGTCATGGTCCACGGCGTCGCTGCCTACAACGGCGACGACCAGGTCGGTGATATCGCGACTTTTGCGGTCGCCGCATTGCTGGACTCAGGCACGACGCTGTCATACCTGCCGCAAGAGGTCTTCGACGCTATCGGTAAGGGCCTTGGCGCGTCGCTGCCTTCTTCCGGTGGCCTGCGCCTTTACACAATGCCCTGTGACACGGAAGGCGGCCTCGTCTTTGATCTGAGCGGCGCCAAGATCCAAGTACCGTTCAGCCAGCTACTCGTTGCGCTCAACTCAAGCCCCAATGATCAGCAAAATGCCAAGACGGACGACGGCAAGCCGCTGTGTGCGCTCGGCATCGCACCGTCGAACAAGCAGTACATCCTTGGCGATACGGTACTGCGCAGCGCATACATCTCGTTCGACCTCGAGAACTTGCAAGTGGCAATTGGTCAAGCAAATTTCGAGCCGGGGAATGAGAAGCTTGAGGCGATTTCGAGCGCCATCCCCAGCGCGAGCTCGGCCGGCAGCTACTCGTCAACGAGCTTTCAGACCAGTGCGTCGACACAGAGTCCGCAGTATTCCTCCGCGCCGTTTTCCCTGATTAAGGGCTACGGTGCGGCGATTTCGTCGGTCTCGTCGGTAGCGGCCTCAGCCGCCGCGTCGTCTTCGGCTGCTGCTTCATCGCTCGCGAGCTCCACGGCTGCATCCACATCTGTTGCCGCGTCGTCCTCGGCTGCGCCCAGCTCGATTGCGCCCTCGACAAGCCTCGCAGCACCTGCGGCTGGTGCCACTGCTGCGAACGCTTCGTCCGCCGTGACCTCCGCCGCTAGTAACATTACGACCTCTGGCGCTGCCAACAACGGCACCGTCAATACCGACACCGCGTCTAACAGCAGCTCCGGCGCGCTAACGACGTCGTCGTCGAGCAATTCGGCGGCGCAGTCGGCGTCGGTGTCCTCTTCGGCCGAGTCAAGCGAGAGTTCGACGGCTGGCTCGTCGACCTCCGCATCCTCGGCCGCGTCTGCGACAGCGTCGCACACGAAAAATGCAGCCGAGTCTGTTCACACAGCCGGTCTGCGCCTGATGTTCATCTTCATGACTTTTGTTTTGCCGCTCCTGTACTGATAATAGCATGCGTGCAGGCGAGGTAACATCCTGTAGCATTTTGTACTCCCGCATGTGCGGTGCTCTACGACGGACTAACAGACCCAAAGTACCATCAACATCTAATAATCTACCCTAGATATCAAAACACAGCTCTCGGAGACGCCATGAAGCGGTCTCACGTATCCGCGGTCAGTTCGAGGTCTTCTTGAACTTGGCCGCCAGTTTCTCCTTGAGCGAGGGCTCTTTCTTCTCGCCCTTGCCAGACTGGCGCGAGGAGCGCGACCAGCTGGGAGACATGGCTGGAGAGAACGCCTCAGTTTTCTTCTGGCTGTTTTTCGATTCAACAGCGTGCAGCGCGTTCCACTCCATTATTGCACGAAAGAGAGTGAGAGAAAGGTAATTGATAGGCCACGCGTGAGGGGCTGGGACGAGATCTCTCGATGCGCGGGGGTGTATGTAATCAGCATATGCAAGCCTTATCGTCTCGCCAGTCTGAATACCCGCCTCACATGGGATATAGTCTGGCTCGGCGGTCACCAGTAGTGGTGATATCATGTGCTCTCGACATTTTGATGCCTCATCACTGTTTTTTAGGGTGATGGCGTAGCCCCTTGAGGACGACCCGACTAGCACTCAGCCGTTGACCAACGCAATGCACCAGCGCTCAGACGATAAGGGATTACCAAGTCCACTGCCGTGCATGAGTCTGCGCGAATGCGGCTCCCGCCGCTGCCGCCCTCAATCTCGCGCCAAGAAAGTCCTGGGCTTACATGCAATCTTTACCCGGATATTGAACTATTTGCCCGGGTGCAAAGGCGTGTTATGACCGTCTTCATCGTGGATTCAAAGTATATGGCGTATTACATACGCGGAGCTCGGCCCCAGGCTACGACCTAGCCAAATGCCGATGGGCAGAACTGTCAACAACGCTTGCCCCATGGCCTGAAAGCCGTTGACGAGTATATATTCGAAAATGGTGTTCTTTGGTTGCTTTTTATTCCGGATCTTGCCTCTTATTCAACGAGAAAGGTTAATAAAAAGTTCAACAAAAAAGGTTAATAAAAAGTTCAACAAAAAATGGTCCCTGGCGGGATCGAACCGCCGATCTTCGCGTAACAATCCTCTACTGAGGGCGAATATTAGCACGACGCCTTAACCAACTGGGCCAAGGGACCGCGCGTCTGACAGAAGGGATTGGTATTGTGTTATATATTTAGTCTGGCTAAAAACATGCCCATCGAAGTAGTTGTTCGTTGAGTGTTTCTAGCCAATATAGGCAATTGGCGCCGGTTGTCGCAGTGAATTATACATTTGAACTGGCTACGCGTTGAATATCAAATTCGGATTTAGGTCATTCGCGTGGGACTAAGCTGCGCCAGGTTCGCGTCAACTAGCGAATGTGGTCTCTCGCGGAGGCTGGGCGCTCGGTGCCACATTCAGCGACCGCCGCGGCGGCGTTGGGCTTATTCGGCTTGCATGCAGCCGTTAGGACCTCCCATGCATGCAGAGTCTAATGGCTAAATCCCAAGTGGTCAAGCTCACCGCGATGAACGAGCGAAATTCAACGTTTTTAGGCAGAGTACCTTAGATATGTGGTATTATACTCACTATAGCAGCTCCGTCTCTCGTCATGGCCAGCTCTACAGCTCTAGCGGCTACAATTATCACTAGCTTTGCCCTAACCCAGAAGGCTGGTTGATCCAGATTTCTTGTGCAGGATGCATGGCCCCCCGGACGAGCACAGACACTGCTTAATTCTAATAAGCAGTCAGATGCCAGCCGTGACGAAATTTGGGTAGTTCTGATGGTATTTTAATACTTCAGAGTCTATTCCCGTTAAATCGGCGTTGCCATGGCTCGACCGACTTGGATCAAAGGCCCCGCCGCCGACCCAGCCGCACATGCGCATTGGGACGCGGGGGCTGGCCACATGCAGACTTCAACGTGCAGTGGCCGGCGAAAGCCACCCGGCCACGGCGGGGCACAAAGCGAATAAAAAGAGTGCTCAAGCCGCATTCCATTTCCGCAGTATCGAGCCTCACACCGCGTTCGCGCTTCCGTTCTTTGCAGTCGTTCCTTTTTGATGCTCGCCCCGCGCACCGTACTCTTACACCTGCTGGCCATCCCTGCCGCTCTGGGCCAGCAGCTTGAGCAGACCATCCAGGTCACCATCACAGCCTGCCCTTCTTCGTTTCCTACACAGCTCAGCCAGTCGGCCACCGGCAATGGCACGTTTTTTGGAGGGTCGTCCGCCCCCGTGCCGGCCCCTGCGCCGGCCCCTGACTCCACGGCGCCCGCCCAGGTTTCGGTAGTCTCGAGCTCGCTCACCGCCAATGTCTCGGCTGCCGCGAGTTTGAGCTCCGCGCCGACAAGCTCAGTGACTACTCTGCCTAATGCCACCGACAAGGCGGCATCTGGCGCCCCCCTCCAGTCGACCAGCCCCGCCGCCGCCGCCGGATCGGCCGCGGCGGAACCGGCCACCGACCCGGCCATAGACCCAGCCGCCGCCGCTTCGGCTGCCAATCCCGCGATCACAACCTCGTCCGCTGCCGCGGCCGGCCCCACTAGCACATCGGCGCAGGCTGCTGCCTCCTCAAGCACGCCGGCCGACGGCGCTGGCCCCGCTGTCGACCCCGCGACGGGCCCAGCCGCCGCCACAAGCTCAGCGGCTGCGGAGACTGCGGCTGACCCCGCTCCGGCCAACCCGGCCACGACGTCGCCCGTTGCGGCTGGCATCGACCCAACCAACGCGGACCCGGCCGCGCCCACGACCGCCGCGGGGGCCCCGTCCCCGCCCGTGGCTTCCCCTGCTCCCGTTGGCACCGATTCGGCGCCCGTGCGTGTCCCAGCGCCCGTTCCCGCGCCTGCGGCTCCGGCCTCGACAGCCGCCACAGGCAGCAGCGGCAGCGAGGCCCCCACCGCCGCATCCGCGGCCGCACCCCTGAGCAACGCCACGACTTCCTCGGTAGCCGTCCCCTCTACACAGTCTCCTGCCAGCGTGTCGGAGCCGACGCAACAAAACACCTCTCTGTCGGCCGCTGGCGGCAACGGCGGAGCCGGAGGAGCTGCCGATGCCGCACAGGGGACCGCCCCTGCGGCGCAGGCGTCGTCGAGCGCGCCGGCGTCTACACAGTGGCTGCCCCCGTCGGCCGCGCCCTCACCGCATGCCGGCGACAGGAGCGCATTCTCGAGCGAGCCGGCGGACATCACAACCTCGTCGTCTGAGGTTTCCGCATCGACGTCGCCGGCTGCCGTGCCGTCTAGCCCTGCATCGTCGGCTGCGGTCTCGTCCAGCCCCGCATCGCCCACTGGCTCCCCGTCGGTTGCCACGTCCTCCGCCGAGGCCTCGTCGGCCCCCGTCGCATCGTCCGAGGCTGCATCCTCGAGTCCGGCTCCGGCAACTTCGTCTTCCACGACATCATCGCCGGCACCCTCGTCACCCGTGAGCGCAGCAGCGTCCTCCACAGCAATCGTTGCCAGCAGCGCTCCCAGCAGCATCGCCGCAACCACTTCAACCGCTGGACCATCCACCGCCGCGCCTGCCCCGTCATCTACCGCCCCGGCCAGCTCCACGTCGGCGCTGCCCAGTCCTACCGTCCCGCTCGTAAGCCCCTTCCCGTCGGCCGTGGAGGACCCCGCGTTCCAGAGCGAGGTCGTTGACTACCACAACAAGGTGCGCGCGATCCACCAGGCCGTTCCCATGGTGTGGAACGACACAATCGCGCAGTTCGCCAATGCCTACGCGTTGAAGCTCGCGACCGGCGACAACTGTCCGTTCCAGCACTCGGGCGGGCCCTACGGCGAGAACCTCGCCATCGGCTACCCAACGGCGACCGACGGTATGCAGGCGTGGTACGACGAGAACAAGGATTACGACTATGCTGCCGGCCAGTTCGGCGAGAATACGGGCCACTTCACGCAGATGGTCTGGAACGGCAGCACGTCCGTCGGCTGCGCCATGGCGCAGTGCCCGTCGGGCTCGGATTCGCCGTTCGCCACGGGTAACTACCTCGTGTGCGAGTACTATCCGCGTGGCAACATCATCACCTGGTTCGTCAACAACGTGTTCCCGCCCTCCTCCTAAAAAACGGCGCGCCAAGCAAGGCCCGCACCATGGCTCTGTCCATCACAACAACACAGCGGCCGCTCACATTTTGGTCCTGTTTAAGTATTTGCTAACATCTTATTGTATATATATTAACTAACTCATCAGACCTTTGAAAACCAGGGACGAATAAATACCGCTACTGCTGCAGGCTCTGCCGCGAGGCTGTTTGCAAAGCCACTTAGGGGTGCTGGGCACCGGGCATGTAGATGGGACGTACAGTAACCCACGAGTTCTCCTTGGTGGCCACACCGGCAAACGCCAGGTACCAGGCAATGCACGCTACAATCAAGCCCAAAATACCGCCGGCTTTGGTCGACGACGTGGACGCGGCGAACTCACCGATTGAGAGCAGCAGGAACGTAAGGCCGAGGAGGAAGAACAGCGAGAACAGCGCAACGGTCGAACGCATCGTCGTCAGCGTCATGCCCCAGGTAAAAATGGTCCAGCCTAGCAAGTAAAAGCCCAGCGCCTTTCCAAGCTCTTCCTCCGGGTACGAAGCGGCAATATTGAATGCAGGGGTGAGAATTGCGGCGTAAGACATCCAAAACGCTCCGTAACTAGTCAACGCCGTCGAGGCGAATGTGTTGTTGTTCACGAACTCCCACATGCCCGCACAGAATTGCGCAGCACCGCCGTAGAAGAACGCGAGACCCACTACAACATTTGGCTCGTGGACACCTTGGCCATTGAAGTTGATGATCGACAGGACAAAGGTGGTCAAGGCAAAGCCACAAAGACCCAGCGGCGTGGGGTTGGCGATGTGGTAACGCCCGCGCTCGGAAAGACCGGTCGTCAGCGAACCGCCAAAGGCGGTGACGACATCATCGAGGTGCACTTTACTCTTGCCGATCAAGACATACTTCTCGGTGCCCTCCTGGTGGAAGCTAGCACCCTTCTCAACGTCGCCAGCAAGGTGAGGGGATCCTGACATGCTTTGCGTAGTGGTTCTGTTTGTAATACTATAGAAACAGAGCGATGATCCTCTCTGGGTCGGCCCAGTGCTTTTTTATATTGACGGCCCTTACCGAGGGGCTGCTGTGCAGGTTTGCTGGGCCTGCAGCGGACCGCCGTGGTCTTACAACGCTGCATGCACAACGCAACCAAGTGCCTGCGTGGTTGTCACGGTGCCGATCCAGGCCCACAATGGGATGTAACGGTCTCAAAAAATAATTTGCCTGTGCTGGTAATTGCGCATTATATACCTATTGGTATTCGATTGGGTCCGACCGGCCCCTCAATGGACTCCGTGTCGCTTTATGCCCAGCTGTTTTGTTGCCCTGTCACGGTACCAACCCCGATCGAACCTGCATGACGCTTGGTTCTAGGCTTAGTGTTCTGACCGCTCCCCAACAATAGCCGCCGTAATTCTGCAGCTTGCAGCAATTCTGAGCCCGGCGACGAGAGCCATCCGGCCAAGAGAAAGGCTGCCGGCGGTCAATTCTAGATTAATGGTCCATTTAACGTTTGGAGCGGTTGCAAGAACAGCCACCTCGAGGGAGCGTTTCCCCGCATTTTGATCCCGGCGCCTGCAGCTGTACCCCACACGGGGGTAGGGGTCGGATGCTGACATTCGCCAAGACGAGAAAGGTTGTTGCACCGGCAGACGCCTTAAAGCCACGAATTATACATACTGCGCCGACAGCAAAGACGCACGCTCCATAGCTGAGTTTCTTTGCAGTCTTTTGCGGTCACGTCAGTGTGTGCTGGTCATAACTGACCGAGTAAGGTCGGAGGCGGGTTTTAAGATCAGCGCGGCACGTGATGTATGGTATGCAGGTCATCTTACAGGCCAGGTCTTGCACGCACGCGCGTCTGCACGCTCGGGACGCCACAGCTGAGGGGTACGCGATGGCAGACGATATGGATGGGCGAGGGCTGCACCCCCCTTGCAGCTTCTGCGCCCCAGCCGGCGGGCCGTTCATGCGTGGTTAATAAAAATTATGGGGCAGATTACACAAACGGGTTTGCCGAATCGGCCCCGGCCTCGACGCCGGTCTGAGGTGGCGGGCGTGCCGGCGCGCGCTGACTGGTGTCGTAGGCCCGCACGACCTTGTCCACACCCTCGTCCGCTTGCGAGAAAGCGTATCCGCGCTGCTTGCGCATGCGCTCGACCTGCCGCGCCTTACGAATGGCTTGCTGGAACTGGTCCATCCGCGGGCGGTAGTCTGCGACCTTGTACTTCTGAATTTCCTGGATGTAATGGTAGGCCTCCGGCTTGTACATGCGACGGTAATACTTCCAAGCGAAATCGCGGACCAAACACATGGCCGGAATCAGTAGAAGCAGCGCCCAGAACACCGTCGTGGGATACATGGCCGCCAACACACCTCTGTACTCGTCCGACACGTTGATCATTGGTCCGATCGTGCCGTAAATAGGGAAAAAGGCGAGCCAGATGAAGAATGAGCCGGGAATTCCGATGAGCGTGTACTTGTTCCACATGTTCGTGACAAGCGCTGCTTTGCCCAGCACGGTTAAAACGCAAGCTGTAAATGTCGCCGTACCCCACGTCCAGTGGTCGGCAATTTTGCCGTTCGTCAACTGATTTCCACCCCAGTATGCCGCAGAACAGCCGAAGAAGATCAAGACTGAATGATAGATGCCATTGAGAAACCACTGCCAAAATTGGGGCACATTGAGAAACTCACCGCGCTGGCCCAGCCGGTATAGCTGCGGGTAGCGTTCTAGAAACCGTGCTGATACAAACTGATCGAAGATGCCCAGGCAAAATGGTGGCAAAACCGTACAGATGACGTTGTAGAATGTAACTGTCCAAGATTCGTAGATCGACTCGCCAGAGTAGCCGTTCAGATGCACGTACCAGAACTGTGTGAAGTACAAGGCGATGTTTTTGTAAAAGGAGTAGAGAATGGCACGGCTCAGACGATTGTAACTCCACAGGCCATGTACAAGCAGCAGCTTCTTGAGGTATTTGAATTGGCCAATAGCCACGTCGGCACTGCGCGCCGCTTGCTGACCCTCCAAGCCACTTATGCCTACGCCAACATGTGCGGCCTGAATCATACTCACATCGTTGGCGCCGTCACCGACGGCCAACAGAAGAGATTTTAGGTTACGCTTGACAAGCTTGACAACCAACGCCTTTTGTAGCGGTGACACGCGGCAGCATATAACCGCCTTACACACAAGCGCAAGGTCAAGAAAGTCTCGCTCAAGTGCAGGGTTTAGTGCAAAACCTAGCGAAACGCCGTCAATGATTAGCGCAAGCGAGTCAAGATCACCCTTTTTCACATCATTAGACTCGATTATTTCGAGCTTACGGCGCAAGTTTTCTTGTACAGCCTCGGCGGATGTCTCGTTCACGATAAGAAGATTCATGTCCTCACTTAGTAGCTTGCAACTCATGCCAATGTTGATGGCGGTCTCCTGTCTATCGCCCGTCAGCACCCATATCTTGATGCCAGCGTCTTGCAGTGTATGAATTGTTTCGGGCACACCATCCTGCAGCTTATCCTCAATGGCAGTGGCGCCCAGCAGCTCGAGGTCTTTCTCAATCAGCTCAGCTGCGTCGTCGATTTTTTGGCTTCGGTCTTTCAAAGACGTAGCGGCCTCATCGTAAATTGCCGACCACTCCGTGAACTCGCCCTCCGAAATTTCGCGCATCGCCAGACACAGAGTTCGCAAACCCTCACTTGCAAATTCCTCCAGACTCTGCAGCGTCTCGTCCAAAAAGTCAGACCCTTTGTCTGCAGATAGGCGCTCCAAAATGACCGTATCAGCACCCTTGCAGAACAAGCGGATCTTGCCATCAGGGCAGCGGAATGTTGCACTCATGCGCTTGCGCGTCGAGTTGAACTCGCAGATGTTCAGCAGCTCATACTCTTCCTCGCGTCCATTAATTTCCAACGTAATCGAACTGGGCTTACGAACTGTGAACACAAAGCCAAGCTTTGCCGCGCCCTCAACGAGAGCGCCCTCGTCTGGACTAGACGCCTGGTAAGCAACTGTATAATCCTCACGCAACTCAGGAATCACGGTGTGGCAAGAAGCCAGCAGTGTGAAGACTTTGTGGATCTGGCCGGAATATGTTGGGTTCGACATGTCGTCGCGAAGCTGTGCAAAGTCATAGTAACCAGAGTGCTCCTGATCTCCCGAGATCTGCTTATCTTCGGGTACCTCGCTCGAATAGACGCGACCAGCAATGGCACACGCCTTGAACTCCATAATATTACGCGTCAGTGTGCCCGTCTTGTCACTGAAGATATACTGGATTTGTCCAAGTTCCTCCACCAAGCTCGAGTTACGGCAAATCGTGGGAGTATCTGTCTCCTTGTAATACATTTCAAGGTCGTTGCTGATGAGGTAGGCCTGATAAAACTTGATAATCTCCACGGTCACGAACATGCTGATCGGAACAAGGTTAGAGAACAAAATCCAGTACGTCAAAAGATCCAAGAAAAATGTGGAAACAACCGATGTAGATTGCAGGTTAAGGTACCAGACCGTATCGCGCCACTGGTGGATTTTGATGACATTGCCAACAGACGACATGATCGCCATGGCCATCAAAATGCAAAATAAGAAAATAATCTGCAGATTGATCATATGCTCGACTGCTGTCCGCTTGATTGGCGTGGCCGTGGCGTTGCGCATCAGCTTGGTCTCGTGGCCCGTGAAGACGACGACACCCACTATCCATTGCGTGTTGCGCAGGGACGTGCCACGCAGAAGAAGCTGGTCAGGCGCCAAAGGGATCTTACGAGACTGTCCATCGATCTGCAGGGTGCCCTCGTATGTATAAAGACTGGAGTTGGGCTGCTCAGACTCAATTTTACCCTTTAGCGATGCCAGCGCGTGGTCCGTTGAGAATCCGTTAGTTGCTGTTGTGCTCTGCTTGATCTTAAGGTTGGTTTCACCGTCCAGGTTGGAGGTCTCAATGTAACACAATCCTTCGGGCTCAGATGTCGAAAGTAGAACAAGGTCTGCTGGAATTTGTTCCTCGTTTTTAACACGGATGATATCTCCAACTTTCACTTTGATCCATTTTCTCGGCACGAAACGGCCGGCGAGGGTGTCAAGGGTATCGACCTGTGAGTTGTTGAGCTCTTCATCTGCACGATACCGCTTCCAGTCTTCTGCAAGCTCTTTCAAAGCAGAGACCAGCAAGACAACAAGCAAAGTAAGGATTGTCGTGTAACGGTTTGTAGGTGACACATGTGGTACCTGCTGGATGCACGCCGTGCAAAGAAAGAACAGGTTGGCATATTTGGAGAATTGCTCGAATAAGAACTTTGGGATAAACGTTGCCACGTTGTACTTTGTTGTTGAAATGTGGTTCCCGCGAAACTTCTTTGGCTGCGCGCCGTCATTCAGGTATATTACCCGAGGGCCATCGTCGACGTCTCTATTGATATTCTGCCGGGTGAGCCGTCGCCACAAACGGCGAATATCGAAATCTCTAGGGGCCTGCGACTCAAGGTTTTCCTGAATAGCACCTGGAGTGGGCTGTGCCCCCCGCTCGGGCTCATCAGCCTCAAGAGACCGCTTCACACGTCCTGATTCGTCAAGTTCGTCGAGCTCCTGATAAAGATCCAAATCCTCATCGTACCTGTCAGCCTCGAACAAATTACTGCGTCCCTCCTCAGCGCGCCGAGGCGCAAAAGGATCCTGGTCCGCGAAACTGAATGGGTTTCCATGTCCACCACCGGAGACGACATCTGCCTGTGCGGCCGAATACCCACTCTGCAGCCCTTGCTTATTGCTGGCGGGCTCTGGGTCATCAATCAGCCAGATGTCCTCAGGCATGGTTGATGGAAAGTCGGCCACCGAGCAGAGCTGTGCTTATGGTCTCAGCCACGGTGACAAGCGCGTAGCCAGACGCGCCGGTGGGAGCCACGACCACTACGTCAGCTTAACACGTTGCATAGGCCGCCAGCCTATGCCAGCTGAGAATCGATATGATAGTTCAAAAAATTCAATCCTGCATCCGTCAAAGCCCATAAGTTTTGTTTGTATAGCATCTTATGCCTCAATCAGAGTTAAAAAAGTTCTAGCGTGATATCAACCAGAGTCAAAAAAGGCCCAAAGTGTATATATTAATCCTAAAATTATCAAGGTAACATCAACGGGTAGCAGAGTGCGGACCTATCTAGGAACTAATTTACGCCCCAGTGGGTCTTTCAGTAGCGCTATTGCGAGCACACGCTAGCCTTTTATTTACACTCAATGAATGATACACCAGTTCTGGACACCAATGTGTTCAGTGTTCACTTTGATCCGGTATCATTAGTCATACTTCTAACAAGCTTCCGACCTGATAAGGGTTAGTCACCTCTCTCGTCAAACAAGCATTTAGGGCTTTACCAAAAACAGTCACAATCTGGTGGGACGCTCGTCACTAGTCACTCTGGGCGTGCTCGCAACTCTTCCAACCAAACATGGCTCGTCGCACGAAGAAAGTCGGAATCTCTGGTCGCTACGGCGTCCGCTACGGTTCGTCGCTCCGTCGTCAGGCCCGTAAGCTTGAGCAGCAGGCTCATGCCAAGTACGACTGCTCGTTCTGCGGCAAGCGCGTGCTCTACCGCCAGGCTACTGGCATCTGGAGATGCGAGCCCTGCAACCTGACCTGGGCTGGTGGTGCTTACACCGTCGCCACGTCCGCTGGTACCACTGTGCGCTCCACCATCCGCCGTCTCCGTGAGCTGGCTGACGCTTAAGCGCATTCATCATCTTGTTAATGACCCCACTCGCATTGCGGGGTTGATATTTTATGCACAAAATCTGCTATGTAGAGTGTAGCGCCAAACCATCTCACATAAATGCAATTCTGATTTAGGACACGTTGTTGACCGGCGGTCTTCGGTTGGTTCAACAGTTTGTTACTTACCGTACTTATAGCCCAGGCGACCTAGATTAAGCGAAGGAGCGATTTCGCGACCGCCTTCGTGGGACTCGTCGATGATCACGTGGTAGCGTCCGGCCTAGCCATGAGTTTACAATGCAGCCACTGCCACAGCTGAGCTCGCATTCAATATACCATATTAAGCTGGATATGCGGGCAATAACTACTTATTCTGGGCCTCCTAGATGACGCTTCTGCGTTCTTTGCCCGGCGAGCGAATATTCAGTACTTAAGTAGACCATCGCTAGGGCCACGCGGCGCGCTGTCCCCGTTACGTCCTCTCGCATAAAACCATTAAGGGACTTGCGTTGCATAACGCAGGTCTGTTAATATACAAGTTAGGCTGCAGAAGTACGTAGAAAGCACGTCCAATAACGCGGGCAGCTCGGTACCCTTCGGTAAGACGGTTCGTACTCGGCGAACTCAGCCCTGCGGCGTTTACCTCAGTGCTCATTTGCTGGAACTAGTGACGGGCATTTGGAATAAGCGTTATGTTAGGGGTAGAGACTTTGGCGTAGCGCCTATCCGCTATCCCGGGCCCTAGGAGGGTGAAGTGGGGGCTTGGATGTACCCACCTCACTAGCCAGCCCGATGCAGGTCCCGGGCCGACGCGGCGCACGAGATACCCACCCCCGCAGCGGCTGCATGATCTAACGGTGGCCTTTCGCGCTGCGCGTGCGTACTACTATGGCCACATAGTGAAATTCGGCGCAAATAAAGAGAGGCAGTTGCGACAACTGTTATACTTGACTCTTTCAGCAACACTTTTCGGCCAACCGCGACTTGATGAAATTATAGTCAGCGTTCAACATGCCCGGGTGTTGTCCACGACAGCTAGTGGTCAACTATGCATGTACTAAGCCTCACGGCATAAGCGGGGTCGGCCGAACGCTAACCCGACGATAGTGAAGTAGCCCGCCTGAGAGCTGCAACATGCACATGGCTTGTTAGGTACTATAGAGGCCCACCAACTTTTAAGATAGTAGTCGCTAGGCTCATTTGCGGCCTGAGCGCTGCTGCCTGACTGGCAATGCGTAGTAAACAGAGTAGCCTCATGCGAGTGCGCAGGTCTGGCATTAACAGCAAAGTGTTTCAGATAGCGAGGGCATTGGGAATACGGCCATCCATTAAGCCTCACCTCAATACAGGTGCTCATGAAGCGTGAAGCGGAGACCAAATTATTGTAGGAATTTGGTGGCATATTGAGATGTATTTCAGTGAGCCACCTTCATATTAGTTCAAGCACATAAGGTTACGTGCCACTAGAATAGAGGGTCCCATTTCTGGCAGCTGTGAGAAGATGTGTGTAGTTCCTGCATGGGTTCCTGCACAGTCTCCGCTCGAGGCGGCCCTCATCATCTATGACAAGGGTACCACCATGCGCTCTAGCTTCTGCTGCATGCTGGGCCGTTTCAAAGCTGCAGAACTCCCACGTATCCCCAACAACGGTCCAAGACAGGCGGCTACGCGCGGTGCAGCCGCAGCGAGTGCATCGTGCTTATCCGCTGGCATCAGTTTGCTGCCGGATGGGCTTCTTTAATAACGCTGCCGTTCTGTTGTATCGCAGAAAGCTCTTCAAAAAGTAAAAGTGAATGCTCTTCGCTGCAGGGGAACGCACTCAGAGTCCTACATTCCAGCCTTTGACGTGCATTACCCTTACCCTACATCGGCGGCAGTGCATAACGTGCGTATACAAACGGTTCTTATAAACTAAACTAGCGCTGTAGTCCGTTCTGGAGCAGCATAACACTGCGCATTGAGTTCAAATACTCATTGGGCTTACCTCACGGTAGTGCTCAACCCTAGCTGGCCGCAGGTAGTAGCCCGGGCACCTCGAAAAGTCTGCCCGTCTTTTGTCCGGAGTTGGTGGCCGCGACTTCTTTGCAGTGGCAGATACGATTGAAAGTCGAAAATAAACGGCATACCGCCGAGCACCCCGGACTAGCAACTCCACTCATTTTACCCCCTTCTTCGATCAATACCAGTCCCTCTTTCCATTCTCCGCAGGTTACCTTTGTGGGCGTAGCACAGTCAGCACAACGCTCACTGCCGGACAACTTTCCAGACACGTTCAACACTGTGATTGTAGGTCCCGGTCGCCTCAGGCTAGTTCAGAGTTTCCTGACCTCAGCAGCGTCTCGTGCAGGCGCTAAAGCACGCTTACTGGAACCCCCACCACTAAACTCCACGTTTGCCCTTACCCCAGACGTCCTGTTTTGGACGCGACGCGCGCTTGACACGCGCAGCTTAACCGGCCCCAACCCTGATTTGGGAGTAAACGGACGCGTCGCGGCCATTCACGCGCATCAGGTAACGCCCCCAACTAGAGCGGCCGCCCAGCTTGCTCATACCTTAGCCTCGCGGTTGACGGTTGCAGTCGCCCACGGCTCTTTGGAGCATTCTCAAACCGAGCAACTGGGATCTCTCAGTGGTCACTGGACGTGTGCGCTCAGCGAAGCTCCGACTAGGTGCTACGAGCTGATCCCGCTCGTCAGTTCTGGTGAGACGGTAGACAGCTTCGCTGCAAGTGAAATCGCGTCTTCAAGCAAAGGAGAAGACCCTGCGATTCTTGAGGCTGCGCCCATACAAATACTGTCAGCGAATCGCGCTCATAGGCTCTCTATGATCATGAGAACACCTCCCGATGCCCCGATGGGCAAATCTGAAGACACAACTTCAAGACGCCGGTCGACCTTACGTCGGTCGATTGGGCTATTCAATCTCGATACAGCGGTATCAGCAGATCCTGCTGCCCTGCCCGCGACCCCCATCGCATCCCTGAAACGGCCGCATCCGTTTGGCTCGCGTGGCGACGACTCAACAATTCGTGATGCGAGTAATCAATCCGACACACGGTGGCTAAATGGCTCAAATTCGCTTGCCTCGACTGCGGACTGGACGAATGACACCACCGGAGCGACATCATTCGAGTCTTCTTCGAACGATGGGAGTCGAGGCATTGATCGTATTGCCATGGGAAAACCTACTGACGGTCCCCGCTT
>JANIVI010000109.1:0-19229 GCA_030555755.1 Wickerhamiella kazuoi | reverse complement strand
GGGGTATTGTAAGTGGTAGAGTAGCCTTGTTGTTACGATCCACTGAGATTAAGCCTTTGTTGTCCGATTTGTGCTTAGCACACTAAATTTCTGTTGGCGGGTGCTGACACTGGTTTAGTGTTCTACTTCTATCTGACTTGGGTCTCCTCGATTAATAAGGAAACTGCTTTTAATAATTTACACCTTAGAATTTTTCACTCTGAGTATATATGCTGTGACGTAAGTCCCTGCCTCACAAAGTTGCTTATCATAGACTTGCACTTGGCACGGTCATATACCCTAACATCGGTGAGTCTCAGACAGTTCGAAGAAAGACGCGTAGCGATGATATATGAGCTGAATCAAAGCCATGACGTAGATGCTGATTGAGACATCAAAATTATTACGGAAATATTAGCGCAACTTCAATCTGATGTAGAAGCTTTCCAGTGAACTTAGGAATTCGGAATATAGCTTCCTTCTTGTTGTCGAAACGCCCACTATTATTATCGATACTAATTAGATATAAAGGAAATCAGACTCACTGAACTCTTAGGTTAATATTCTGTGGGTTGAAAAATTGCACCGCGCGGGGACATTATCGGAGAGGAGACTGAAGACACCAAAGGCAGTGAAAACGTCTCGTGATCGAGCGGGCTACTGAGACCTCAACCTGAGATCTACAAACGTCCTATAGCTTAAGAAGCCATAAGCCGTTCGAAATGAAACCGGCCATGGAAAGCGTTCAATCTCGACTGCTACAATTGTATTTACCAGCGCTGAGACAACTTAGAGGGTCATGCGGAGCGGACCGCAAATAGTAACTCCACCTTTGCCAAGATTTAGGGCAGGGGTTTACACTATGGCAGAGTGCATGCAGTGCATACAGACAGGGGCTGTAGCACACGTGCAGATCAGCGGCCAGCTGCAGCTCGCGTTGCTTTGCTGCCTCCTGAAATTTGGTTCAGTGACAAGGGAAGTGCGGGAATACCCACCGAAATCATGTAGTCCAAAAGCACAGGGCACCTTATTGGCGCTAATTGACCTTCTGACGGCGTAATGCACGGCAGTCCGTGGTAATATCGAAGCCCGTATGGGATACTAAAGGCCGAGCCTGACTGTTATGTGCATAAATTGGCATTCGCTCAGCCGACTCTTTTTCATGTAAAGGCTTGCTGGCCAAAAATTATGGAGAAGGGTCAGTTGTCCGAGAAAGTACTCTAGCCATATACGCTGAACGCCTCGAAGTCAGCACCGTGCTTTGCGTACGCAATTACGGGGCCTGCCCAGAGGCCAGAGGATTCTGAGCCGCGTGCCATGTTCGCCCGGGCGTGATTAATGCCAAAGCACACCGCCGGTGAATCTATGTCCGCACCAAGCCTGGGCGAGCACAAGAGATAGCTGGCGAGACTATGGCGCATGCTAACCACTACACGACGCTCTCGAGGGCGAGGGTTAGTAGCGCAGGGCTGCGTGCAGTGGGGTGCGGTGTGGGCATCTGAAACGGCAGGGGTAAGCGTGGACGAGGGGCACCCTCGAGCCCGGAATAACGACACCGCGCCACACTCTGTAGATTATGATTGCAATAGAGACAGAGGCGAAATTCTGCCGCCGCTAGATTTCGCCTCCCTCCCGCCGTAGTTATGTTGTATATAAGCGGCATTTTCAGGAGGAGAGCGACTGCGGGGAAGCGGGTAGAGGGCTATGCAGGTGCCTGGGGCGCACTATCGGCTGTGAAAATCTGCCGTGGCACCGTATGACGGCGTGGTGAGCGTAAGTCGCGCAGGGCGCCCTCGGCCTCAGCTCGGTCTATCACAAAACTGAGCCTCTAGCTATCGCACAGGAGTGCGCCAAAGTTTGACAGTTGGACTGAGAGACTTGCCAACATTTTCCACGGCGGGGGGATCAGGCAGGGCACACCAGCCCAGCCAAGCATGCAGGGATCCCCGCGCGGCAGGGCCAAGGGTAGGGGTGGGAGTGTCTCACCTGGGCCACTGATAGCGAGGCGGCGACTGAAAGTTGCCACGACTGCGGCAAGGGGGACGAGTAGGCTAGCTAACGGCAAAGCTGTGACCAAAAGGCACCTGATGCTGCAGACTTTGCGCTATGGGCCTTTCTTTGACGGCGTTCGAGCACGGGCCGGCCCTTGTCGGCGCCACATGTTTCGTTTCAGATCATCTGCAGCCCCTGATGGTGTGCATTTCGTCGCCAAGTGGCGGTTGGCGCGAGCCTTGGGCGCGCAATGCGGGCGCATTCCCTTCAAAACGCCTTCGCATGCGCACTGCTGGTGAGAATGGCCTCAGCAGCAATGGGAGGATGAGGCACTGCACCCGCCCGCGGCATAGCGTGATGGGCTGCCCTGCATGACGAGGCAAGGGCGCCCGCCATGCCGCAGCATTGGGCTAGCCGAGAACGGCGGGGTCGCGCCGTACGGTCCGCAAACGGACGGCGACGCGCGCACACAGTGCGCCGCTGCGCGGCAGCCTGGCTCCGTCTTGTGATGTCCGCACGGACAGCATGATTTGCCGTAACCGTTTTAGTAAGCCGATCCGCGTGCCGAGCATGGTGCCCCTGAGTCGCGCGGGCTGTGAAACATGTGCACATGCGATCAGGCACAGCGCGGCAGCCCGGCGGACAAGGAAAAGCACCCGTTCGCAACGTCTCTGGCCCATTGCATGCGCGCGCGGCTGCCGCGCCCCTGGATTTTTCAGTCGCGCCACATCCGCACGGGCCGAGGTGTTGCGCGTGGCCGGGCCCAGACCCTGCTCGCGTCATCCCCCGCGCATAGGCCGCAATCAATGCAGAGCTCGTGGCATGGCGCAGGAAAGCAAGCACCTGGCCGCCACGGGCCGCCCGAACGAAACAGCCAAACACCTGTGCGTCGGACTAGTGCGGAAATATTTTCAAACCAATTCCGTGGGACAAAAAAGTGTGTGGTGGCGCCAAGGGCTCGCCGGAGGCAGCGTGGGTGGTGGCTTGCAATTAATGCACATGCAAGGGCCTGCAGGTGGCACAGACGCAGGCATAGAGATAGGGGGCCGGGCCTGCAGGCAGGCCGATCGGGCCAAGAAGATGAAATGAACGGTCCGGCAAAGACTGGCAAAAACGTAATGCCACTAGCCCCAGTGGAAATTGCAGGCCGTGCGTAGTCCTCGACACCATTTGCGCAGGCAGCACGCTGGCCCGCTGTTCCGCTGGCGGAAATCGCCCTCGCCTGCCGCCCTCGTGCGTCTATCGAGCCTATCACCAGACATGCATTACCGTGCATGCACGGCGCTCATCACATACCGATACCAATTGCGTCAAACCGGCGCCGGGCCGGCCAAACATGGCGCCGTGCCGCGCGGACTGCCTATAAAACGCGAGCACAAAGCCGGGCAATTCGCATCCTCCACCGGACAACCTTCTCTTCTCTCTCCACGCTGCCATGAAGCTCTCTGCCTTTAGCCTCCTCTCCGCCGCCAGCCTGATTCTGGGCTCGCCGGTCCCTCGCGATGTGCCCGAGGGCGTCGTCCAGCTGGCCATCCAGAAGGTCGCCAGCGCCAACACGACCGAGCTCACCCGCCGCGCGTACACCGAGCCGCTCGAGAACGGCGGCTCGCTGTACGTGTCGACCATCCAGGTCGGCACGCCTGCGCAGTCGGTCGAGACGCAGCTCGACACGGGCAGCTCGGACCTGTGGGTCTACGGCAAGGGCGGCCCCAAGGGCGCCAGCTTCGACTCGTCCAAGTCGTCGACCTACAAGGTCGTGCAGAAGGGCGGCTTCTCGATTGTCTACGGCAGCGGCACCGCCGCGGGCGACTGGGTGACCGACACCGTCGCGGTGGGCGGCGCCTCGGTGAAGAACCAGCGCCTCGCCGTCGCGAACGGCCAGGCCGTGCCCATCGGCGTGTTTGGCGTCGGCCTGACATCGGGCGAGGCGAGCCAGTCGGCCTACCCCAACTACCCGCAGTCGCTGCGCAACGCCGGCCTCGTCGCCAAGAACGCCTACTCGCTCTACCTCAACAGCTACGACGCCGACGAGGGCAACGTGCTGTTTGGCGGCATCGACACCGCCAAGTACTCGGGCAAGCTGCACCAGGCGGCGCTGACGCAGCCCACGCGCCTGTCGGTGCACACGTCGTACGGCGACAGTGCCGTCGTCAACGGCCTGCTCGACTCGGGCACCACCATCACCTACGTCACCGACGACATCTACGACCAGCTGACGAGCGACCTGCAGAACAACGTGCCGGCGATCCAGCAGGACTGGGACGGCTCGCTCTACGTCGACGACATCAACGACATTCCCGCCGACGCGACCTTTACTTTCAACATCGGCGGCGCCAACTTCGACATCCCCGTGCGCAACATCTTCGGCCAGTGGGGCAGCACCGACGGCTACACCCTCGGCCTCGACCGCATCAGCACCATCCCCCGCGTGGAGGCCGGCCTCATCATCCTCGGCGACTCGTTCCTGCGCAGCTTCTACGTGGTGTACAACCTCGAGGACCGCACGCTCGCTCTCGCCCCGGTTGTCAGCACGTCCAAGTCGAGCATCGTCGCGATCGGCTCCTCGGGCATTCCCTCCAACCTCCTCGCCTAGGCCAGGCCTGGGCCAGCGGCCTGCGCCCCGCGCCGAACTAGTCAATCTGAGTAGCTACTTTCCTCAAAACCTAAACACAAGCGGCGGGCGAGCGGGAATGCACCCACACCAAGAGTCTTTGTCAAAGAGTCTTTGTCAAAGCTCGCTGCCTGTGTGGGCACGCCATTTCAAAAATAGCCCATGCGGCGCTGGAGGTGGCCCGTGCTACGCGGGGCGATTAGCTCCGGCACGTGGGGGTAAGCGATTAGCTGACCGGGCATCGGCCGCCAAAGCTGTGCCGGTCCGGGTCCGGGCAAGTGCGGCGCCCCCTGCAGCTCCCATATTAGCACAGGGCTTTGCCACTTGAGACGCAAAGCCGAGTCTGCGTTGCTCAGAGCCACCTCGCGGGAGTGCTCGGCAATTGAGGCGGGCGGGGCTCCGCCGCTGGGTTCGCCGCTGGGCCCGCCGCCGGGCCCAGGCCGCGCTTGCGTAATATTCGGCCGCAGCGGCGCCGCAATCTATCTATGCACGCGCGGGGCGAGCTCGACAACATAGTTACGGAGAGGATCACCAACGACCGTAGCGCGGCCGCTCGCATACAATACGGAAGTATCTCGTGGGCCTGTATCGCTCAATGATGCGCCTCTAGCCGGCTGGCGGCGCTGCAAAGTGAGCGAGCCGCATGGTGAGCCAATGCAGCGCTGCCTGCAGGTCATGCAGGCGCAGGCACAGATACGGCGCGTCGTTGTGGCCAGAAAAGGGAGGCCAGGGGGCATTGGCCGAGCTGGAGAAGCCGGCATGCCGCTCAGTTCTCGCTGCCTCTCGGGCGGGGCGCGCGGCTTTGCGGGCCCCGCAGGCCAGCCCGGCCGGGCACCCCCCCGCACCGTCCCCCACCACGGCGCGCCGCTCGCTTGCCTTATCTGCCCATCGTCGCCCAGCATGCATTAGCGTGCATATACGGCGCGCCGTCTCCCCCAACCGGCATTTCACGGCGCAGCGAGCGCGCCGCGGCGAGCGCGCGCCGCCGGGAAAGCTATAAAACCGGGCGCCGCGCCGATCGCCGCGGCCACGCACCCGCCGCCACCCAGCATGCATCTCTCTGCCTCCAGCCTGCTTGCCGCCGCGTACCTCGTGCTGGGCTCGCCGCTGCCGCGCGCCGCCGCTACCGGCGCCGTTGCCATGGCGGGCGCCCCCGCCAACCTGGGCGTCGAGGTCTGCTGCAAGGACGTGTTTTGGTACCCCAACGGGTTCCAGTACTGCCTGGCCGCCGACAACGCGGCCGAGTGCCGCACCGAGACGGTGCGGCGCGTGCCGCTCAAGACGTGGAGCATGATGGGCTCGATTCTGCGCGAGGAGGGGCCGTCGGCGCTGTGGCGCGGGCTGTCGGCGCAGCTGGTCCAGTCGGTGCCCGCAAACGTCGTGTACTTTATTGCCTACGAGTACCTGCGCGACCACTCGCCGCTGGCCGCGTGGCCGGTCCTGAACCCGCTGGTCTGCGGCGGGCTGGCCCGCGCGCTGGCGACGACGAGCATCTCGCCAATTGAGCTGTTCAAGACCCGGCTGCAGTCGGCGGTCGGGCCGGCGTCGTTCGCTGCCGTTTCGGCGTCGGTGCGCGACCTCGTCCGCCACGAAGGCGCGCTGGCGCTGTGGAGCGGCCTCTCGCTCACCCTGTGGCGCGACGTACCGTTCTCGAGTATTTATTGGCTGCTAATCGAGCAGAGCCGCGCGATCTTTGCCCAGCGCCGTGCACGTGCGGCCGCGAACCATGGCGCCGCGCCCGAGCCGCGCCTCTCCGAGCGCATTTTCGAGAACATGGCCGCCGGTACAATCGGCGGGCTGGTCGCGTCGGTCGTGACGACGCCCTTCGACGTGGGGAAAACGCGCAAGCAGCTTGCGCACTACTCGTCGCCGGGCGCGCGCATGCACATGCTCCCTTACATGGCGCACATTGTCCGCGAGGAGGGCTGGCGCGCGCTGTTTGTCGGGGTGGTGCCGCGTATGCTCAAGGTGGCGCCGGCGTGCGCCATCATGATCACGTCCTACGAGATGGGCAAGTATGCGCTCGACGGGCCCGAGGAGGTTGCCTCGGCGAGCTCGGATGCATAAGATGCGGGACGCGTCAAGCGAAGCGCACAAACTGGAGTGTGGCACGGAGCCACGGATAATAGCGACGACACGACATGCGTGATGAGTACGTGAACGATGTATGATATAGTACGACTGCATTTGATTAAATCATTGGAAAAAGGTCGGGGGCACGGCCCGCGGTGGTGCCCGGCTGCGCCAGGTCGGGCGCTAGCCAGCATGGATGCCGCGGCCGCTGGCGCCGGCGTCGAACTGAGTGACCGCAGCGGCCGCCGCCGCCAGACGCGTGTCGCGCGCGTGGTCGCGCTCCGCGACCAGCGTGAGCACCTCGCGGAGCACCTCGAACGGGACCGTGGTCGCGCTGCGCTGGAATTCCGCAACTGCGCGCGCGTGCGCCTCGTGAAGGCGCGACTCCCACAGCTCGACGCCCTGGACGGCCTCGACCCGCGTCTCGGGCGCGAGCCGCAGGTCCGCGAGCTCGGCCTGCGCGCGCGCGAGCTGCCGCGCCGCCGCGTCACGGCGCGCTTCGAGGTCACCGAGCGCCGCTGTCGCGCGCAGCACCTGCTCCATCGCAGCCGCAGCGACGATGTCCGGCTCGAACACGCCGACGAGCAGCTGCTCAAGCTCGTCGCACAGCCCGGCGACCGCAGGCGGGCCAATGCCGCGGCCCCACGCAAGCATTGCGGCGTAGGCGCTGGCAATGCGCGCGCCGGCGCCGCGATATCTTTTGAGCGCGCCTCGTGCAAGCGCGGCGACGCGCGCGGCCGACGGGCCTGCGCGCGGTTTTCGATGCACGAAGTCGTTGAAGCGTGCGCGCGCGGCCGCGCTGAACAGCGACGGCGTCGTCGCGGCCGTCGAGGCCGGCGACGGCGTGTACGCCGGCGACGAGCGCTCGCTCGCCAAACTATAGGCCATGGGAGGACCTCGCGCGCATGCTTTGCCCCGGCGTACTTGTGCGCCCGGGTCTGCCCACCTGCAGGAGCCTTGCAGCATCATGCATGAGAGTAACATACATACGCCTGGCGTAAGCGTCTACGGAGAAAAGCTACGTCACCGGGCGTCCGTAGCAGGCAAAGCCGGCTATTTTCCGAGGCCCGTGTACTCGCGGAGCGTTTCGCGCAGGCCGCGGACCTGCCCGCGAACCTCCTTCTCGCCCTTGGCCACCGCCGCGCGCGTCTGGTCGCCGAGGCCCACCAGCTGGGCCTGCGCCTGCGACTGCGCCTGCGCGAGCTCGGGGACGTGCTCGCGCTCGGCGCGGACGATCGCGGCGCGCGCGTTTTCGAACGTGCGCGGCATCAGCGCGGCAAACGCGCCGACGCCAAAGATCCACGGCAGCGTCAGGCGGACCAGCACGTTCCGCGGCCGCGCAACGATGCTGCCGGTCAGGCCGGCCACCAGAATGTAGATCGCGTTGGGCAGCGCCTCCTCGCCGGGGGCGCGCAGCTCGGCGATGGTCGTGGCCGCCGAGCGCTCGCCCGTGACCAGGCGGTCCTGGGCCTGGCGGGCCAGCCCGCGCGACTCCGCGGCCCACGTCTCGAGCTGCCGCCGCACACGGCCGACCGTGCCCTCGAGCGCAGTCGCAAAGCTGAACGTGGCGCCGCCAACGTTCAGCCGCTCGACCTGCAGCGCCTCCTCCACGCGGTTCTCGGCGTCACGCAGCACCGTCGGCTTGGGCGCCGCGGGCAGCACCGTCCCGGGCAGGTTCTGCGGCACGTCGGGCTCGCCATACACAGGCTTGAGCTCGCGCTGCGCCTGCTTGCCCGCAGGCTTGCCGCCGTCTGCCAGCGCGACGGGGACCGCCGCCCACGCCGCGGCCGACGCTGCTCCTAGTCCAGCCAGCCTGCGAATCATCTGACTAAGTTCAGACTTGCTGGGCAAACAAGTCGCAACAGCCAACGGCGCGCGCGTGTCGGACGGGGGAGCCGGCTGACCCCACCAAATGTGCCGCTCGGGCTGCAAACTTGGACTGGGCTCTCGAAATATACGCGCTATGCTAGCCAGTCTTCAAGTGGCAGATAAATGTAGCATTCTTTGCCGTACACACATATAAAAGACGGCATCCCGACGTCTTCACGTGACCGATGCTCACATGCATCGCTGCAGAAGGCGCCAAACGAGCATAAAGATGGCCCGGGGCCGAATAGCGGGGCGCTCGCTTCGTAAGTATCCAGATGCCCGCAATTAGCTTCTTTGAGCCTTGCGCGGCCTCCCGCAAATTTGAGCCCAGGTTAATTGGGTGGCACAGCAGCTACTACCGCCGCACCTCGCGAGCGTAGACTCCGCTCAGCGTAATAGACTCCTTAGTCAACGGAGGCAGCACCGTTAGGTCATTCGACGTTGACGTCGGCTGAGTACATCGCCGCGCGCAGCCTGACATCTCGGAGCGTCTCGGCCCACTGTCACGTGCACCCCGCACTTTCCCGAAAACGGCTGCCTCGGCTTACCTACCCCAGAGACGCCCTTCCCCAGCTTTCGTTCGTCACCGAGTCTACTTTCCACTATGGAGACGTGTGGGCCGGCAAATCCGCTGCAAAATCTCGGTAAACAACTCGGCACAGACTCCTCGCTCCAGCGTGAGCGTGCCGGGCCCCAAGCGACGCCGCAGGAGCGCTTTCGGGGCACGCGACGCGTGGCCGATAACGCGCAGTTTGAGCACTTTGCCACTGCGCGCGGTGCGCCCGCGCTCGGTGGGCCGTTTGCGGATTTCGGGTGGGACGCTGTGGCTTCCGGCACCCCCGAGGCCGCTGTCGCGCAAGGGCAGCACCTCGGGCCTCGCGCCGCCGCCGCCGCCGGCGAGGCCGATTGGGTCGCTCAGTTCTCACATATGAACGTAAACCCCACAACCGCAGCTCAGCAGCCACAACATGGACAGCACGCACCGTGGCAGGCGTCTGCGCCCGCAGCTCGCGAGCGCCGCTTCATCGACCCGGCGATGTTTGCTGCGAACTTTGGCGGGCTCAATGGTCAACAGAGCCGCGCGATCGGCAGCGGCGGCCACTTTGCGCAACTTGGCCAAGTTCCCGCTGCACCCGCTCAAGCTGCGCAGGCTGATGCGTTTGAGAAGGCGTTTGCCGAAGTCGAGTCGCGCATTCACACTGTTTCGAGCACGCTGGCTCCCGAGGAGACGGCGGAGGCCACTGCCACGGGTAAAAGTGGAGAGAATCTTAGTGGCGTTGCGCAGTCCGTACTCCGCACGGTGGCGGCAACGACGGCCTCAGATAGCGTGGCGGCCAAGTTTCGCAAATCCGAATTCTTCAGCCTCATGGAGAAGTTTGGCAGCGGCCAGCTTGTTGTCCAGGACGACACGGTAGTAGCGGGCGCTGCGCCGGCCGTGGCCGCGCCGGTCATTTCCGAGCACACAACTAACAACGACGCGGCGGCCGCGACGCGCGACACGCGCGACTTCCCTGCGTTTGTCGGCCCCCGCGCGCCTGAGGTACGGGTGCCCACGCCGGCATACAACCCGCAGGTCATGGCGCCGGGCCTAGAGGCGCCGCTGCTCAACATGTCCCCGGTTGTCCCGCTGAGCGACCCCAAGCAGGGCCAGCAACCACTTGAGGATCCATTTGCGTACCTGCAGCGGCTGCGTCAGGGCGGCGACCGGGCAAACGCCGGTGAAAGCCGCGACGGCGACCCGGCAGGGCCTCTAGACCCCGCAGGCGGCGTGCTCTCAGCTTTTGAGGCGGCCCGGCAGTTTGGCGGCGTGCCCGTGCGCGAGGCCGACTGGGAAGAGCAGTACGACGAGGCGGTGTGGTACGGCGGCCCCCCGGGCGAGTACTAGTCCCGCTGACGTTGGCTCCGATACAATTATTTATTATGCATGAGGGATAAAATACATTATAGTTTGCTGACCTTGCTAGGCAAAGCGGAAGATGTTGCCCATGTCAACAAAGCGACGGCCGTTGTTGTCGAGATACTTGGCAACAACCTTGCGGGCCGGCGCAAAGCGGTGCCGGTTCTGCTGGACAATCACGGCATTCGCGCCATCGGGCAGCTGCGGGCGGTCGGCATCGAACATGCTCTGGTAGTAGCTCAGCTGCGTGAACAGATCCTTGTCCGAGTATGCGTAGCGAGCACGGCCCTGGCAGCCCGCGCCAGGGCAGGGAGTGCCATACACGCCGACCTGGCGCGTCCGCACATCGCAGGCTGCGTCGTCGCACACAACGTCGCCGCGGTAATACCGCAGGATCGCCTTTCTGATTTGGTTCTCCAGCTGCGCGTGCAGGCGCAGGCCGGCGACGGCGGCACCGCACGTCGGGCAACGCACGCCGCCGGCGGCGAGCGCAGGGTCCGCGAGGCCGCGGAATGCAAAGCGGTCACCCGCAGGGCATGCGAGCCACAGCGGCTCACAGTCCTTGAACCGCTCCGCGTCCGACACCGTCGTCTCGAACGGCTGGCCGGCCCGGCCGGTGCCCGGCGCCACGCCGGCGACGCGGATCTTGTGTTTTGTAACATCCACGCCGAGGCTTGTCGCAAGCTGAACCACGTCGGTGCCCTCAATATTCGCGCAAATACGCTCGAGCGGCGGCAGCACCTGCTTGACTAGGTACCAGTCGTAGTCAACCGTAAGGTTCTCCTTCTTGAGCTCCGGAATCGTGCGTGCCCGCATGGCTGCAGACGCTGCAGGAGTCGCCCCATCAGCAGACTCGCCGCCGTCCTGCGGCGCCGTCGTCACGTATGAAATGACGTCGTTTGCGCTGACAATCTGGCCCTTGGCCAGCAGCCGCAGCGCAACCGCCACGTGCGTCTGACTTTGCTTGTCGCTCTCCGAGTAGTCGTTCGGGTGTTTACCGAGCTGATTGCGGATGATAAACTTGGCCAGGCTCACGTTGCCCGCGCGCACCTGCTCGCCAAGGTCCTCAAGGTAGCCGTGCAGCTTCTGGAGCGCCTCATCGACATCCTCGCTGCGCAACAGGAACTCGAGAGCCTGCATTGACGCATCTTTAGACAGCTGGCAATACTCACGGCGCCGCAGATCGAGACCCTTCACCTCAATGGCAGATGTCACTACGCCGTCCTTCTCAGTCAGGTTCAGGGCCGCGTACTTCTTCTTGGCATTGAGGAGCAGCGCGCCAAACACGTTGTCGATATCAATCTCGAGCGTGGCGTACTGCTCGTTGACCTTGCGTTTGAACATGTTGCCGATCTCCAGCGTCTTGGTGAAATCGGTTGTGTTGGAGTTGATCATGACCGAGTCCGTGTCACCATATAGAACCTGCAGGTTCTCGCCTTCGGCAAGGTGCCGCGTTTGCTGCAGTGTCTCACGACCCTTGGACGTCGTCAGCTTGGCCAGGGTCAGCGCATAAAAGCGCGAGCTCGCGTAGGCGAGGCAGCCATACATTGAGTTGGCCGTGAGCTTCAGCGCCTGCTGACGGATGTCGTACTGAGCACGCTCGGCCGCCGTCGCTGATGGGCTCTTCATGAGCTTCTTGACCTCGCGACGGCGCTCTACAAGCGTTTGAATGATTCGTGGGAAAATGCCCTGCGTCGCACCGCGCTCTGGCAGGTCAGGCAGCGCGTCCTCGTCGGCCGGTACGTCATCTGCGTACTCAATGGTCGTGAAGCAGATGTTGTACTCCTGGATAATCGAGGGATACAAACTGTTGAAGTCCATGACCAGCACGTTCGAGCGATGAAGGCCCTTGATGGGCTCGAGCACAAGACCACCCGTAAACTTGGCCTTGCTGCGCCCAAACTTCTCGGACTTGACGCTTGACCTGTCCGGGACGATGAAACCCTTTTCTGTAAACTCATGCAGCAGAAGGTACTCATTGCGGTCGACTCGCGAGCCGCTGAGCGTTTTCGCCCACGAGTTGCCTGCAAGGCCTGTAAGCTGCTTGGTCAGGGCGATGATCTGAACCCGCAGCGCGAGCTCGGCGACCAGCAGTGTGTCCAGCTCTAGGTGCTTGACAATTGAAAGCAGGCCCTGCGCCTCCGTGGCAGGCCACGGCATCTGCGCCACGTCCAAGTTATAGTCTAGTCGCTCGCGGCCCAGGTACTTGCTCGTCATCTCCGTCAGGGTCCACGAGTCGCACTTGGTGGTGATGCTCTTGCCCATGTCGTTTGTGAGGTCGACAATCAGACGGCCCGGTGCCCAAGACGGCAGTGTGTAGGACTCGACGCGCGTGGGCATGGATGCGCGGGCAGCAGGGATCTTGCGGCCGAGCGCGTACCAGTTGGGGAGCTTGAGGTCGCGCACGCGATTTAGCAGAATGTTGAGATGGACGTTGGCGAGGTCGTGCCCGACGATCATGTCGGGGTCGTGCTGCGTGACCATTGCCAGGAGCCACTTGAGCAGCTCAGCTTCGTTGTTGCGGCGAAACACAGTCTGCACGCCTGTCTTTTTCTGGCTTTCCTCGAGCGCCGACGCGAACTTGGCCGGAAAGACGCCGTCGAGAGGGCGCACGCCGGTAAGGAGAAGCGACGGCAGCTCGTGCGCGGCGGCAAGCGTATCGTGCGGCATGCCCTTGTAAAAGCGTGCCGACACGGCGAGCACCTCCTGCTTGTTGGTCTGGGGGTTGACCTTGGTCCGCACGGCGATGCCCATGACGGTCAGCGGCGGCATGGCCGCGTCGCGCTGCGGCGCGGTGGCCACCGAGATGTGGGCCGGGCGCGCGGCAATCGCCGAGACGCGCGCGGCCGACGCCTTGGACGATGCGAACTGCACGTTCTTGACGGTCAGCCAGCACGGCCCCATCACGCGGCGGCCGACAACGAAGCGCTCGAACTTGGTCGCGGTCGTGCCGAACACATGCCGGAACGTGCTGCCCGATAGCGACTCGAGGTCACGTTCGGCCACGCTGAAGGGGACGTGCACCTTGAGGTACTGCGCCTTGCGGGGGATGCCCGACACGCCGAAGCAGTACTCCTTCTCGGCCGGCGCGGCTGCGACCTCGCGCATGCCGCAGCGGTCCATGAGCAGCTCGACAACCTCCTCGTGCACCTTCTCAATCGGCACGTCGTCCTCGGGCAGAAAGTAGACCTCGCGAAACAGGTTCTGGACAAACAGGGCGACGCTCGCGTGCCCCGCGTCGGGGCCGGCGCGGCCAAACAGGACGAGATCGTTGCCCGCCTCGGCGTAGTCCATCCAGAAAAAGTTGAGCACGCCGTCCGGCGCAAGCTGCTCGGCGCTGACGCGCGCGCCGGCGTCGGCGGCCGCCGCCGCCGTCACGGCAACGAGGTTCTGCGTCTCGTCCCACACGGGGTCGCCCTCGGACGACTGGGCGGGCGTGGGCAACGACGTGGGCACGTCGGCCGGGAGCGGCGTGACCGGCGCGGCGCCCGGAAGCAGGTCGGCGAGCTCGATGTCGTCGGCGGGCGGCGAAGACGGCGGCGAGCATGCTCGCGCCGTGTTTACCCCGCAGCAGAGGCGACCAGGCTGCGATCCTAACCCCTCGTGGCCAGGTCGTGTCTGACGCATCTCTTACAGGGCTTATCACGAGGACACAGCACGCGCACATTATCTCGGCCGCAGCTAGTGAACCACATGGCCATCGCCCCGCTCGATGTACTTGGCAATCGCATCGCCGGCATGGGCCACGCCGCACAGATCGGGTCCCCCCGACTGAGCCGACTGAGAGATCGCGGCATCGCCGCGAGCATAGCCAGGCGGCTGAAAGCCGTGCCTATTTCGCATGACATATAGGAGTTTCAACATCCTCGCTCACCGGCAATATATCAATCATCGATCAATTACCTGCTGCGGGCTTCATCCCACTTGAGGTTTGTCTCAGTTGCTCAGCGCACCTACCTGGCTGGGCTGGCTGCGCGGCGCTCAGGGCTCACCGCGTTCTCCCTCAGGGCTGGGCCCCTAGCCTGAACCTAGGTCAGGGTGCTGGGACCAGCGCCGCTGGGGATTCTGCCCCCGAGCTTATCGATAAGTCCCAGCTTCGCGAGCCCGGCCGTGGCCCACCGAAGCGCGCTCTGTCAGCCCGCGTCGCGTTCCCATGTCACATATGGCCTCGGAGCGGATACCCGACGCGGGCGCCGGACCCGGGGGTGGCGTCCCGCTGAATGCGCTCGGTGGGTCCGCATATGGTGGTCCCGTGTCGGGCGGCCTCGGCGGCGGCCTGGGCGCTGCCGGCGCTACTCTGTCCGCCGACTCGAGCCTGCCCCAGGCTGCCGGCGGGGTCTCGGCAGACGCGGCGCGAGCGCCACCGGCGCAGCTCGACCGGTTCACTGTGCTGCTGCAGGACGGCAAGACGCAGGCGACCATATACCCGATTCTGCGTGGCGCGCGGCTCCCGACGGGGCTGCTGCTGTTTCTGTGCGATGAGCTGAATATAGAGATCGAGCGCGGGCGCTCGCTCCCGCTATACGACATGCTCGATCTCGCGAGCTTCCAGCACTATTGGTTCGGCGCAGCTGCCGGCATCATGTTGCTTGGAGATCCGCCGCGCATGGAGGATCGGCGGCGCTCGTGGGAAAAGGAGTGCCTAGGCACGTTCTACATGAAACCGGCATACCCAGGCCGCTCGAGCCAGATATGCACCGGGGAGTTTCTCGTGAATGCCGGTATCCGCGGCAAGGGCATCGGCAAGACGATGATGGACTGCTTTTGCGAGTGGGCGCCCAAGCTCGGGTACACAGGCTGTCTGTTGCAGCCGGTTTACGATACAAACACGGCGGCGCGGCGGGTATGCGAGGCAGCCGATTTTACGCGGCAGGGCCGGATCCGCGGGGCTGGCCTCTTGAGAGACCTGGATACGCCTGTCGACGCGTGGATCTACTTCCGCACCTTTTTGCCTGACCCTGAGCTATCCGAGTGTGGCGACGCGGATGTGCGGTTTGCCCGCCTGAAGTACTTCCTGGAAACAGGCAAGTACCCTGCAGATAGTGACAAGGCCGAGAAGTCACGACTGCGCGCTTCGTCGGTCAACTACACCTTGGAGGATGGCAAGCTCATGCTCAAAGGCCGCGAGGTTGTGTGGGACACCAAGCGGCAGCTCGATATCGTCACCAAGGCTCACAATGAGCACCACTATGGTGTCAACCGCACAACGACGGCTGTTGCCGAGCGCTATCACTGGACTCGCATCAAGGAGATTGTCGCGCATGTTGTGCGGACCTGTCAAAAGTGCGGCGACGAGCTGCGGGCGCCCAAACGGCCGCGGCCCGAGAATGGCGAGGTTCCTGAGCCGCTCGGCGGGCTCGAAGCTGGTGATGACAAGCTCTCGCCGCCGGCTTCGGGGGCCGCGCAGCCGCCGACCCGCAATTCCGTGGCTGGCGCAGCCGGTCGCGGGCAGCAAGGCCACCTTGGGCACCAGCACGGCCAGCACCATGCGCACCACGCGTCGCACGGGCACGGGCACGGGCACCCGCTCGCGCACCCGAGCAACCTCAGCGCGGGCGAGCTGCTGTCGCCGGCGCTGCGCTTTGCCGACGCAGATGGCGACGAGGAGATCTCGATTGCGCGGGCACTGATCCAGGCTAACGAGACGACAGACCCGAAATATTTTGACTGATGCACATGGTGGTCAATGTAATTTATATAAATAATGCTAATATGCTATGCGAGCCCGAGCAGCACGCCAAGCCGCTCAAGCACTGTCTCCGGGCGCTTCTGCACGGCGATCCACCGCTGCTCGATATGCTCGACTTTTTCGGCAAAAGTGTCGATCGACGCCTCGACGTCACGCAGCTTCTCATCGAGAAACGAGTACTCGTAGTCGAGCTTGGCCGTGACGGCCTCGAGCTCGCGTATCTGGACCTTCACGGCCTGCTCGCGACGCGACGACGCGCTCACTTGGAACTTTATGACCTCCGAGTTTCGCTGCTCAGCATTGAGTTTCATCATCTGGCTCTGCACTGTGCGCGATAGCGTCTCGCAGAACTGAGATTCCTCCCACATCTGCTGCTCAAGCAGTTTTTTGAGCTCGCGCGCCCGCGAGTAGAGCTTGACGACCTTGGGCACCGCCACAGGGAACGTCCAGGGGAAGACGATACGCTCCACCTCACCAAAGCTCACGGTACGCCGCAGGCGCGTCCCAACGGGCTCGCTAGCACCCACACTCAGATCGTCCTTGGTGAGCACGCGGCGCTCCCACTTGATGAGTTCGGCCCGCGCGGCCGCGGACGCCCCGCCGTGGCTGGACGACGTGGCTGAGCTCGAGCGCTCGTGGCCGCTGCCGCTCGCGCTCCCGGTGCCGCGCCGCTCGCGCATAATTTTCGGATCCTCGTCGTCACTGTCTTCATCAGAAGACGAAGCTGAGGCGTCCAGCACAATCGTCGGCTGCGGCCGCTCGGTCTGCGGTCGCTTGAGCTGGGTCGGCGGCACCTGCTTGCGCCGGAATCTAACAACAATTGACTGCTGCTTCTGCTGGCGCGACGACTTTTCGTTCTCTGCAAGCGAACACAACGGAATGCCAGTTGCCGGCGAGTGCTGCACGGCGGTAACCCCCGCACCGCTCATAACCTGCTGTGGAATGTAGCGGTGGCCGCGGTACTGCCAAAGATACTGTGCTCGGTTGCCCTTAACGTTCAGGACCAGCACGTCCAGCTCGCTTGTCTCGAATTCTCGCATGGGATCCGAGGTGGCGACGCCGCGGATGCCTTCTTTCATCGCGGCCTTAAATACCGTGAACATGTCGGGCCCGCTTGCTCTGACGTTCCTGGCGGTCGCTTCAAAGAGCCGCCACACAGTCTGCTCATCTAGGCGCATTGACAGTGGCAGGCGCTGTGCTTTCTGGAATTGGCGGATGCAGTGCACAAAGTGGTCCGCGTTGAACGGATCCTTGGGCACCTTGATACCCAGCTGAGAGAGCCGACCACGTACGCCAACAACAAACCCGACAACACCGGCAACCGTCAAGGCCTCATACAGGTTCGACGTGCGCGCCGGCGTGTATTTGAATCGGGGCGCACCGAACTTGGCCCACCACTGGTGCGCCGCCCGCAGCGTGTGATCACAGAAAAGGCCGTCGACGTACTCGGCGGGAAGCAGATCAAAGTAGAAAAACGCAATCTGGGTCAGCGTGATCACCTCGCGCACTGCAAAAAGCAAAGGGACCTCCTGCGGAATTTTCAGAAGCTGTCGGAACTTTGAAGCAGCGGCGTCGCTGGGCCGGTCTAAAGTCACCGCTAACCGGCCCACGCAATGCAGCCGCTTGAGGTTTTCGTTGACAATAAATAGCTCGCGGCCCTCTTCGAATGTGCGGGGCATTGCGATCAGCGTCCAGTTTGACGGGAAGGACGACAGGTTTGTGACGAAAATCCGGCCTGCCGACGTCTCTTTCGGCACGAGGTGTAACCGCGAGAGTTCGTCGAAGTACTGCGTGACGAGCCCACCCCACTCGCTCCGCTGCTCGGGAACAAGCAGCGTCGAGACAAGGATGCTGTCAGACTGATTGCCTGTGTAGGACGAGACGACCGTGTTGAGACGGCGCTCGGTGGCCCATTGTTCGATCATGTAGGCCTCGTAGCCGGTGAGCAGCAGGTTCTGCTCACCTGCCTCGCATTCCGGCTGCTCTACAAGCCTCTGGAGCGCCAGCCGGTCCGCAATGAGGTACGCGGCCATGCGCCGCGACTCTGTCATGGCGACAGCAGCAGACAAAGGCGGGATAGGCGACCCTTGAGGCTGAGCACCGTGCGGTGATCCGAGCTGCAGCGTCGTGGCTGGGAGCAAAGCGGCGCAGGTACGCATGTGGGCCTGCGTGAGCTAAGCAGGCTGCGCACGCGAGACCGCGGGTCGGCACAGCCCATGGAAGATGAGTGAACTCCTCAAGGAGTTGAGAGCCGACGGGGCCCTGCAAGCCGATGGCCTCTGCACAGTTGAAAAACTTGCAATTGCCTTCATTATTTAGATTACCAAAGGAGTGACGAGATCTGATGCTTGCTGCAACCACCCCACGATGAACGCGTCCCCACTGTCGCCGTCTCCACCCTGCACGGGCTACGTCGTACCCCGCGTGTCGGGTCTCTGGGGGGCTACCTGGCCTCCCAGACATACTGCTGACGCCTGCGGCCAAGACATGTCGCGCGAGGCGTAGCCTCGGATACAGCGCTTTTGGCCGCACAGCGCCGCGCACCCAAATATAACTAGACCTAGCGAGCTACGTTCCTCCCCAAACTTGCCGGCCCCGCCAACGCCAGCGCAATGCGCGCGCACCCTTGCGCCGACCCTAACGCCCGGCACGGTTATCACAACCCCGGACGGCGGCTTACACACCCACAATGGATCCGCCCCCCTCGTTGGCGGCAGGCCGCGAGGACATCTTCCGGTCGGCGCCCATGGCGCTGATCCAGCTGTTCGCCGGGGCGGAGCTGGGCCGCGACGTTGTCGGCGCGCTGGGCTCGCTGGGCCTCGTGCAGTTCCGCGACCTCAACGCCGACCGCTCGGGCTTCCAGCAGCAGTTTGTGGCCGAGATCCGCCGGCTCGACGACGTGCTGCGGCGGCTGCGCGCGCTCGAGGACCAGGTGGCCGCGGCCGGCGCGGAGCTGCCCGACGCGCCCGAGGAGGTCGTCGCGGCGCGGCTGATTGCGCCGCACGAGGTCGACGAGCTGGTGGCCCGCGTGGCCGAGGTCGGCGACAAGATCGGGCAGCCGAGTGAAAAAAAAGATTGAACGTTGGGGATCGAGTGGACAGTGGGGCGCGGCCAGGAGA
>JANIVI010000108.1:0-19302 GCA_030555755.1 Wickerhamiella kazuoi | reverse complement strand
TCGAGACTCGCACGCTGCTTGTCAAGGTTGTCTTTGATCTCCTTGTGTTTGGTGAACAGATCGTTCTCGCTCTTCTTGAGCTTCGCCTCCTTCTCCGTGACCTTGGATAGGAACACCTGGCGCATCTCAGCCTCCATCCGGGCGAGCCGTTCCTCGTGCTGAGCACGTTCCTCCTCCTGGCGGAGCGCCGGATCCACTTCGCGGAACACGGAGTGGTCCTGCTGCGCGCCCAGCGCGAACATCTTCTCGGTGCGGTAGTTCTCGTAGTGGAACCGCTCGGTGCGGTCACGCAGGTCCTCGAGGTGCGAGCTGATCAGAAGTGACCTGAGTTTAACGAAGTCATTGTGATCCTCGTTATTCACCTCGATCACGCCCCAGGGGTAGCTACGACCGTAGACGGCGCGGCCATCGGGGGTCTGTACGAGCTGTGTGGAGCCAACAACAGCGAACGGCATACGCTGCTGCAGGTCGAGCACCTCGGCAGTCATCTCCTCGTCGTCCTCCTCGTACGTCGGCGGGCTGAATACTTCGATCCCCTGGAACTTGAGGTCCTCGAGCACGAGGCGCTTGAACGTGATCAGCTCCTGCTCGGTGAGCGTGTCAGCCTTGGCGATAATGGGAATCAAATTAACTTTCTTGTGCAGCTTGCGCATCACCACCACGTCAAGCGGCTTAAGAGAATGGCCGGTGGGCTGAATAAAGTACAGACATGCGTGCACACGGGTGTCAGGCGCGGTCGCGCGGTTCATAGCAGTCTCATTTTCGTAATAGTTGTCAAACCGGCGGTCGACCTCGTCCAGAATTGGCTTCCAAGAATCCATATTATTGATGTGATCGCCATAGCCCGGCGTGTCAATGACGGTGAGGTGCAGGCGCACGCCGTTCTCCTCAATGTCCACAGAAGATGTTTCAATGCCAACCGTGCGCGAGGGCTCCTCCCGGTGCTCTTCATCAGCCGCCCCAGACTCACTCGCATTGGCGTCAGTAGCGTGCGCACCCGGGATGGGAATCGACTTATTGGCGCCGAGCGTGTGTAGTGGCTGCTCAAACAGCGTGTTGAGCAGCGTTGACTTTCCGAGACCGCTAGCTCCCACGAGCATTACATTGAGAACAAACCCATTACGCCCAGTCCGCTGATGCCACTGCTGAGGGAAATTGGAGAACCCAACAAACCCGTGCGTGTGCTTGCGCAGATACAGGGGCTCAGAAGCATTGTTTCCCGAACTGCCCTCATTGCCTGCCTGGTGCACAGCTGCTTTAAGCGACTGCGTCTCGCTCAACGCGTCCTCACGGACAGCTTCAGGGTGCGCTAGCGTCGGGCCCTGGGGGACTTCCAGGTCTGCTGGTTAGTATTGTCTTTTGCGAGGTATGGTCCCCAAACGGGGGCCAGGGGGTGAAACCGGAACATCCAAGCGAACGCGGTTGCGGGTGAAATGCGCACAATACGCACGAGCCCCTTTGCGGTTGAGCAAAGAGCCGGTGTCGCTAACTGATCCCGTTGCCGCAGCTATTCATTTTCGCGCCGCTGCTTTACTTACCTGCTACCGTAGACATGTAGTGCGGTGGGGTGGGTCGAACGCGTGTGACGAGAACACGTCGTAAGCAGCCGCGTTGCAGCACAGTCGCGCACGGCAGGCGCAACCAGGGCAGGGGTGTGTCGCAGCATTAGGTACGGGAGCTGGTGGGCTGGCGCAGACAGGCGCGGGCAGAGCGCGCGCGACAGTCCTGGGCGGCGCGGTTAGACTTGTTGGACGTCGATCAAGACGACAATATACAGCCGCCAAGCTTCCGAGCTATAGGAGACCTGCGCCGACATAATGGTACATATTGGCCACTTTTTGAGTAACAGGCCGCTACATATCGATTAGTGGTAGATAAATTAGCCGATAACCTGCCTGGCGCGCAGACTTAGGCCTGGCGCTTGGCATCGCCGCCTTGCTCACCCGCCGCTCGCTTCTTGCCCTCCGCCTTCTTCTCCTTGTTCTTTTTCACCAAAGTCGAGATGTCATTGGCATCGGTGAGCATGCCCGCCAGCAGGTTTTTGATCGCGTCACGGCCGCCAATGCCCGCCGCCACATCAGTCGCAGCGTCGCGCGCCGCACCGGTGCTAGCCATGTCGGCAACCTCAGCCTCAAGCTCTTTGACTCGCGCACCAAGGTCCGCGACCGATTCGGCGTCAACCTCCGCCGCCTTGGCGACCTCCCACGCGGCACGCATGTGCTTGAGCGCCTTTTGCTTGTCCTCGAGGGAGTCACCCTGGAACTCGTACGCAAGCGCCAGCATGTAGTTTGCCTCCGAGAGCAGTCGGTCATCTTTGGCCAGCAATTTCTCCTTGAGCTTCAACGCGGACTCGAAGTCGACGGCCGCCTGCGGGTAGTTATCATCCTCGATCGCGATCTCGCCCAGCGTGGCGTATACGTCGGCCAGCTTGTGCTCGATTGCCGCGTCATCGTCGCTCTTGCCCAGCTGTTTTTCGAAAAGCACGCGTACGACGTCCAGGATCTTCCACGCTGCGGTGAAGTCGTCGTCTTCGTCCTCCTCATCCTCCTCGCCAGGAGCATCCCCGTCGTCTCCGTCCTCACCCTCGACATTCTCGTCGTCACTGGCCACTGCAGCGTCGTCCTTGGCCTCATCCGTCTCGCCAGAAGCGGCTTCTTCGCCGCCCTCGAGCGGCTCGGCCGACGCTGCCTTGGACGCAGCGTCGCTGGCCGTCGTCGCAGCACCATCCGCGGCTTCCTCGGTCGGAGCAAACTTGAAGTTCTCATCCGACTCAACGGCCATGGGCAGCTGCTGCTTATCGACGGCATCGGCGTTGAGCAGCGTCGAATTGCTCACTGCCAGCTGGAACAGCGCCTTGCCGTATTTAAACAGCAGGTCGGGATCGTCCTCGCCATCGTGCTCTTTTGAGTAAACGGCGCAGGCGTCACCATAGAGCTCGACTGCATCATCGAACTCCTTGTTCTTCAGCGCCTTGTCGGCGCGCTTTAGTGTTTCTTCCATGGCTTTGGCAAAAACAGACGCGTGATGATGCCGCCCACGCGCCTGCTAATTAATACCCACCCGCTGGCACCGCGCGCGTGTCCTAGCCCAAGGCCCGTGCCCAAGCTCTCGCGCGTATCCCAGCCAGAAAAACCTGTAGCGCACCCACGGCGTGCAGCCGACGCCGCTGATTAAACTAATTTTGGCCTGGCCGAGATCCTAGCGAGCTATGCCCGAAAAGCGCCGTCGCAAGAAGACGCGCATCCAGGCCGACTCGGACTCTGAGTCGAGCAGCAGTGGCGGTGAGGGTGCTACTGCGGCCGCACCCGCTGCCGCGCCCGATCTGCGTGAGGAGCCGCTCAACCTGTCGGATTCAGACGTTGAGATGGACGGCGGCAAGACCAGCGGGTCCAACGACAGCGACAGTAGCGACGATAGCGACGGCGGCGACGCGGGGGCAGACCATGGCGCCCCAGATGACGACGCCGATAACGATGAGGAGAGTGCACGCATGCTCTTGCATAAGGCTGGTCCCGGGCAGGAGGATTTCGAGCAATTCCTCGGTATGATCACCGAACAGTTTGGCGACGACCTCGAGACGCTGCGCCAGGGTACCTTCGGTGCCGGCGCGCTTGACCAGCTTGTGGCGGGTCTCAAAAATGGCATTAATATCTTCTCACCTGAGCAGCGTGAGAAACTCTTCAAAAAGGCATGACATGTATTCTATGTAAACCAACCACCGCGACAACCGCCGCGAGCTAGCTACGCTCGAGAAAAACTTTGGCACCGCCCGCTAATACAGCGTGAGCGTATCGTAAAGTGACGGCTGGGTCTGTGCCTCCGCTTCGGGGGCCCCCTGTCCCGTCGGCTTGGCGGCCGGCGCGCCGGCGCCGGCCACGGCCGCGTCGACCTCACGTCGCAGCCCGGCCGCAAACCGCCGCCGCGCAGCCTCTTCGGCCGTGCCAGCCCACACACCGACGAGGCTTTCGAGCTCAGAAACGCGCTCGCCAGCCTCTGCGGTAGACTTGGCATCGCCCTTGGCAAGCAACGCACGAACGTCGCGCGCCTCGGCATCCTCGTCGAGCGCCTGCGCTCGCTCAAGAACCGCGCGTGTCTCTGCCATGCGCGTTTTGACTGTGTGAAGCTCGGCAATCTCGCTGAGCGCTGGTGACGCGAGCCCGTCGCGCACGATGGTGCGCAGACGAGCGGCGGCACCAGCCTGCTCGCCCTGAAACGCCTCGGCGTCGCGCCGCAGCAGGTCCACCTGGTAAGCCATGCGCTTCTCTGCTCGGGCCACTGCTTCGAGCGTGTCGCGCAGCTCGCCAGCGAGCTGGGCATTGTACGTGTCGAGCCGCGCCATCAGCTCGACCGCCGTCGCGTGCGCCGACTGTAACTGCTCGGGGCCGCGGTAGACAGGGAGCTGCATGTTGACCGCAGCCTGCGGCACGAAACCCGGGTCGGAGAAGGCCTCGATGATCTCGTCGACCCCGGAGCCGGCCCGTATGTCTGCCATGTCAGCGAAGCGAAGAGCCGCCGCAGGTGGGACGTTGTCGCGTCATGTCCACACGAGGTGACCAGTTAGCCACGGTTCTCAACAGGACCCATTGAGTCCGGCAGAGTATCCATTTGTAGTTTTTATTTAGCTGCCTTCCATTCGGCTACTTACCCATTGCCACTGTCCCGCCACGCTAGTCTCCACAGCTGCAGCTAGGTGGGTCGGCGGGCCCGCCGAGGCTGCTCGTTGTGACGCATCACAAAGGCAAGATACCGCCTTTTGAAGCCCCCTGGCATCAATAGGCTGTCCCTTTTACATTCAGACCTTGCGTGATGGCTGGCACAGCGTCTTCCTCGAGTTCCAGCAAGGCGCAACTTAGCTTGCCAATGACTCCAAAACCTCAGCAAGCGGCGACAATAACCCTGCCCTCTCAAGCCTCCAACAATGTGGTCACCATCAAGTCTTTTGTACGATTAAGGCCAGCCTTGGGCCTAGCCAGCTCACAATTTCTCAGCGTCCAGGATCTTGGCAGAGTCACCCTCACAGTGAACAATAGGAAGCACGCTTTTTCTTATGATTCCGTTCTTGGGGTGCATTCTAATCAAGCCGATATTATTGCACAGTGTCGGACCGAGCTTGAATCGGCACGCGACATGGGTGCCCATGTTAACTGCATAGGCTATGGGCAAAGCGGCTCGGGCAAAACCTATACTCTGGGAACAGATGCGGGCGATGGCCTTATTCAGAGATGCGCGGAGATAATTCTTCCTGGGATTTGTGTTGTGAGCTTCATTGAGGTTTACGGAGAAAGGATTTACGACCTCTTGAACGATCGCGCTCCGTTGCAGCTAGCCCTTGATGGAAGCGCGTTCACTGTCCCTGATGCGGAGAAATTGCAAGTCTTCAATACTGTTACACTCATGGACCTGGTACAAGCTGGGTGCGAGAAGCGTTCCACTGCTCCGACGGGACTAAATTCGAGGTCGTCACGCTCACATGCCATACTCTCCATTGTCCTTCCCAGCGGTGGTACCATCACGTTCACGGACCTCGCCGGCAGCGAGCGACTCAAAAACAGCGGGATTTTTGGTGCACCACGGTCTGAGACTCAGGATATCAACAGCCAGCTATCTACACTCACTCAAGTCCTTCGAGCAATTTCAAAACGTGAGGATCACATTCCATACCGGAGATCTACTCTCACAAAAGTGCTAAAGGCTAGCTTTTCCAGAGGAGCTAAGATTTGTCTCATAGGCTGCATCTCAACAGACACCTCTGACCTTCGCGAATCTCTACATACCCTGAGATTCATAAAAGAGGTCCGCGGTACACACATTGTCTCACCACAGAGGCCACATACAACACCCTTGAGTCCAATTCACTTCGCTTCAGCTTCTCATGAATTTAGCCCCACGCAACGTCAGCGCGCTCCAAACGTTTCATCATTTACTCAGACCACTCGGTCAAATACGGTCATCCAAACTGCTTGCTCAGCAGGCAGATATTCCAGGTCGAGCACGGATCAGAGCATTGAAACAGTCGCTACGTCCGTGTCCAATCCCTCCTCCAGGTCATCATCAAGTTGTGGAATAACGGCCTCTCCGAAGACTCCACGTCCAGCCCCACCTCAAAATGCCACCAGCCAACCTGGCGATAGCCGTTGCTCCATTAAGCCCATTGCGTCAGATGCCTTTTGTAAGAAAGAGACGCATCAAGTTGCGGGAGGACGGCACCCGCTATCGAGAAGTAGCCCTGTTTTTAAACCAGACGTTGGGCTGGATTTTCCCATTAGTCCGCTTTACTCCAGACGCGTTGAATCATCTCGTTCATTGAAGTTGACTGGTACGTACGCTGACTCTGGTGTTCTCGGCAGTCCATTCCAGTTTAGCCATCCCAGCTCAGCGAAAAGACCAATCACCGCTCCGGTAATGGCTAAAGTTTCCACTGACTTACAAAATCGTGTGGCAAAAATCATCCAGAAACGCAGAGTCGAGATCTGGTGTCAGTTCATGTACCATCAAGCCTGGCCTTCTGTGCTATCGCAATGGGTGGAAAGTTGTGCAGATTGTGCGGATCAATGCTCGGCAGCCACAGACAAATCGGCGTTACCAGTATACGAGTTTGCTACAGAGCCTTGTACGGACACTTTGAGCATACTCGACGAGGTAGATCATACCAGTGCGTTTGTCTTGAGACTCAAATCACCCGTCCTTGAACAATCAGCCCATGGCCAGGTACTGCCATCGCAGATTGGGATCTTTTCTTTGAAGGATAAGTGGCCGAGCGTTCCTAGATGTTCGAAGGCTGCAGACCTTAAAAATCACCTTTCAATGATCAAAGTGTTTCATGTGGCATTTAGTCTGGCATGGGTAATTTTGACGACCTACGTGTTTACTGATCTTCACCTATCCGCTCAAGCGAGCCAGGACACGCTTAAGCTTCCATTGAGGTCTTTAATCAACCTGATACTTGCACTATGGCTTTGCTTTGCCATTCGCCACAAAGACTTGTCTCTGATTATGGCATATATACCCGTTGTTATCCTGGGGCTATACAAAAGTATATATGCGTCTTTACCTTAGATGCAACTGCCCCGGTGATATGATCTGCGACTCAAGTTCTTCCTGCCTGATCAAAGAAGGCCCTCCCTGATGATCTCAAACACAAATATCCCAGGCACTAAGAATATTGTCAAATGTTGACGGCGCTAGCGCAAAAATAAGGTTAATTTATCAGGTCACCCACGGCGGGACTCGAACCCGCAATCTTCAGATTAGAAGTCTGACGCGTTAACCATTACGCTACGCGGGCTATTCTATTTAGTAATCGTTTTAGGGAGTTGTTACCACCAATCTTGCATGGACTCTGCCGAGCTACCTGCAGTTCAATATCCGGACATCAGAATATTTCGTCGTTTATTTGACGTCCGATATGGCAGCTGGCAGATTTGGCGCATCGACAATGTCGACTTATGTCGAACTTTTGGCACAGTGCTCGTGTAGTTGTGACTTCCGACTTAGAATGTGTGAACTTTTTTAAAATGTGACTTCCAGTGATCATGCAACCACTTTACACCTCTAGCAGGCGCACTTTCGAGAAGCAGGCTGAGTGCTCATGTCCTGAGGCGCAGCAGTTGGTGCGCAAATCACATGCACGACTCAAAGTGAGATGCTGCAGGTCCGCTGCTGACTTGAGTGCTAGCCTGTTGCGCGCGTAGGTTTGGGGCGCGCGCGCATAGGTGCTGCCTTGTCAACACCAGATGCTCAGAAAGCTAGTTGGTGGTCGCAAGGCGCATCCACACCATGCGCAGACCGCACAGGAGTTTGCAACGCTCTGTAGTGAAGGCGTGGCGCTCGAACGCGGTCTTGCTGCCATGGACAAAGTCATGGATGGCCAGATCGCTGAGGCTCAGCAGGTTCTGAGCCAAAGCGACTCCCCCTACCAAAAGATAGCCGTTGGTGTTCTCCACTTTTTGGAAGCGTCTGTGGGCATGGAAGTGGAGTCAGTGCGTAATGCGATCCACCACCTAGGCGTAGCCGAGGCGTCGGCGCACAAGGCGCAGGACGCATCTACCTATTCGGGGCTACAAACATCGTCTTTTCGTCCAGGTGCGCAGTACGAGCTTGTGCACATTGAGGCAAGCTTGCTGAGTGCAGTATGTATGTTCCTGACTGAGAGCCTGATTGACGCCGCGAAGGCATTGTATAAGCTGCGGAAGACGTACGTCGCGCTTGAGGATTTGCGGAAGCACGTGTCTGCCACCCAGGTGGTCGACTGGGACCATCGTTATAACAAAGAGGCATCTTCTAATGGCGGAGCTGATATGGTTGGACTCGATGAGTTCCGCAAGGCACACACTGCGCGCATGGCAGCTGTGCATCAGCGTGAAGCCAATCCAAAACAGGTTCCCGAAATGACGGAAGATGAGTATGTCATTAGCGGCGTTCAGGCCTGTGCTGGTCTCCTGAATATCATCTTGTCATCAGTGCCTCCGAATCTTGTCAAGCTGCTTTCAATTGTCGGGTTTCATGGCGATCGTGCTCTAGGCCTGAAGATGCTGTGGTCAACTGTTGAGACTTATGGAAATGTGCACAGCTGCTTGAGCCTCATTGTCCTCATTATGTTTTTTGACGGTCCGAGCCAGTTTTCTGACATTCAGCTGTCCATTGAGGAGGAGGCTCAGATCAGTAGAGAGAACGAGAGCGACATTGACCTTGACAAGAAGACAACCGCCTCTATGACACCTGCCGACCTTCAAAAGACGCGCGAGCGCTTGCGTGTGTCGCTCCTCGCTGCTCGCAAGCAATACCCGCACGGCGTTCTGTGGCTTTTGTTCTGGGGACGCATGGTTGCTCAGACCGATCTCGTTAAAGGGGTTGAAATCCTTTCATCTGATGAGTGTGGTCCCAATCAGATGAAACAGATTGAAGGTCTGTTGGTTTTCGATAAAACAATGATGCTGTTGTCACTCCACAAGTATCAGGAGGCGAGCGACAATTTCATTCAGCTGCTCGAGCTATCTACGTGGTCCCACTCGCTCTACTACTACATGGCTGGCGGCTGCGAGCTTGAGCTGTACCGCCTCAACAAGGTACGTGACCCCACTGTCGCGGCCTCTCACAAAGCCAAGGCTAACGAATACTTTGCCAAGGCACCTACCATGATTGGAAAGAAAAAGTTCTTGGCCAAGACCATGCCTTTTGACAACTTTGTTGTGCGCAAGTGCAAGCAAATGCAGGCTGTCGCTGCAGCGCAGGGCCTTGAACTCGCTGATGCTGCTGGGACTTCACCGCTCCACGAAGCTTCGTACTTCTGGAGCGTGCACGCTCGGACGCCAAAAGAGCTTCTCCCAGAGTCACTCGCCCTCATCGCCTACTCTGCTGATGCTCCCTTAAAGGAGACGTCGTCCGAAAAGTTCACACGCGATTTGCTCACCAGTTACTACTTGCGCCTTGATGGTCAAGTTGATGCAGGTCTTCAGCTGATCAGCACGTTGATCCCACAGGTCATTCAGCCCGCTACGCCTGCCGCGGGTGAGAAGGTCCGGTACCACAAGCAGGCTGAGCCGTGGGCTGGTCCTGTGACGCTTTACGAGCGCGCCGTTTTTGCCTGGGTAGCCAATGGCATTAAGAGCGGCTCTGAAACGCGTCATTGGCTGAAGCTCACCGCCGACTGGGAAGAGGACTATGAGCTGAGCACTCGCGTCAACATGCGGATCACCGCTGCGACGGATCGTCTCGACATCTACCGGCTCCACTAAACGTAATAACCAAGAAAATAACCTGGTGATAAATATCTTTTTCACCGGCTGCATTCATAGAGAATAGAACTACCAAACTAGAGCAAGCACAGCCTCTGGCTGCGAGATATCAGGTGCAGAGGGCAGGGCATATGCGCTTGACAAGCATGCATGCATACTTTACAGCACCCAGCCACCATTTGCCCGACCACCGTTGGGAGGTCCCCGCTGCGGCTGCTTTGCATCCCACCCCACACTGCGCATGCACGTGGACGTCTCAATAGACAGATCGCTGATCTTTGCCGGCGAGGATGTGGAGGCGCGGATAGTATTCCGGCAGAGTCCAACTCCCCGCCGCGCCAGTCTTGCCACGGGAGTGTCGACTTCAACTTCCGCTCCCGCCAGTTCCCCCGACCCAATTCATCTTCTGAGCGGCTCCGCCTACATCCAAAGTTCCTTCCGGCTTGGCGAATCGATGAACGCAGAAAGATTCGAGCGTTTACAGCATGTCAGCTCCCATCCGCTTCCTGGGGTTGGCAATGCCGGCGGCCATGGCGGTGGTCTATTTGATGGCGTTTGGGGTGGCCTCAAGCAGTTGGTGATTAGCCGCGCTGCCGCGGATGAGGAGGAGGGCTACTCGATCTACACAACGCCACAGTTTTTGCTCTTCACCGACATTGTGTTACGCGACGCACCACTTGAGTTCGCGGTGACGGCGCTGCTCCCCGAACTGCTGCCGCCGACTTGCCGCTCTCAGGCACTGACCATTCAGCACCGCCTGGTCGTGTCGTTCCAAACACTCACCCGCGACGGCAAACCCGGTGCGTCGGAACTTGTACTTCCGTTCCGCGTATTTCCTTGCCGTAGCGCGGGCGTCGACACCGATCCCTACGACTTACTGCAGCCCCTAACGTCATTGGTGCGGACGGTCAAGCCAACCTTCAGCGACGACTTTGATGCGTACACAGAGCGCCTGCTCGCCGGCGATAAGATAGCGACCCCGGAAGCGAGCGGTGGCCCCACGCCTGATAATATGGCGGCGGCACGCACGTCTTTTCAATTCGCACACGAGGGGGCAACGTTCGCGACGCTGACGATGGCGCGCCCGTTTGTGCATCTCGGCGACACACCATTCGCCGTGCTCGATTTCGCTGCCCCATGTTTCCATGTCGTCATAAGTCTTGAGCTCGAGGAGTCAATTAATGGCGAGTTTGTTGCGCCGAATGCAGCTGCCACGTCGCGCAAGGTTTATGCAAGCCAGGCGCGGACGGTATTGGGACTCGAGCGCATTGCTGTACACCTGCCGGTGCCCTTCGCCGCTACCCCCACGTTCAGCGTTAAGCAGGTCACACAGCGGTGGTTCCTGAAGCTCAACATGCACCTGCTACGCGCGGAAGCGGCCTCAGCGTTTTCTCATCACAACACCAAGGGGTGGACAGCCACGGACTCCTTGACGACAGACCAAGTATTGACACGCGTGCCGCTGGCAGTTTTGGCCCCCGACAAGGGTGGCTCCAGCGTTCATAGGACCTGGGTTTTTAGCTGATACTTGTCAGTGTAAATTAATAATAATGATGACGGAGGAGATGCAATATATGTATGTGTAGAATTCACGCCAGGCCCTTTGGCGTAGCGCGCACCACCTACTTCTTCCAGAAGAAAAGGTTCTTGGGTGCCATCATGGATATGGGTCGTGTGGGGCTCGACGGCCCCGGGCCGTGATCCGTGTCCGCGCTTTCGGGTGACGTGATGATCACGGGCGACTCCGATGTTACTACCGAGTGGCGGTCGGCGCGGCTCGAACGGTCGGCAATTACCACAGATTTGTCGCTCGTAGGCCGCCCCGAGCTTGCGCTGTGTCTGCTCTGGTCGTCGCTAGTGATAATAACGGGACGCGAGACGCCCGGAGCATGGTCCTTATTGGACCAGCGAAATATGTTACCAATGAAGTTGCTGAACGCCGCCTCAGACGGTTGCGACTGGCCAAGCAAAGCAACCTCACGCGCATGGTCACGAGGGTCAGTTACGGCATCAACGCGGCGCCGATTTTTGATCGCGCCTATATGCACAGGCTCTACCACGTCGAAAAACTCGTCATCGGTAAACTGCTGGAAGATACGGTAGCTGTTCGTCGTCTTCCAGCGTGTTACCCAGTGCACATTGAATGCCTTGAGTGGGTCGGTCGCGTAGTCCCGAGCAAATATCTGCGGAGGCTTCGGGCCCAGCTTGGCCAGGTAGCTGTCGTACTTGACGCTTGAGAGCAAGCCAATGATATAGTCTTCGAACTTATGCCGAATGTAGTCCTCGCTTCCATGGTATGCCAGCGAGCTGGGCTGCCAGGTATTAGTCGAGTCCCACGTGGAAGAGACCGCTGTGTGCAGCGGGTTGATGAACGCCTTGTCGGCCGACGTTAGCTCCAGCAGTGGGCGTAGCTCCTTATTCAAGACTTCTACCTTGAGAGTGTCGACGTTCACGAGGACGTCGGGCTTGACGCCTGAGGTCAGGAATAATTGGTTTGTGCTACCAAACATACCAAACTTAGTTTCTGGCGCTTGCAGCTCGCGAATCTGCTGTAGGGGAACAAAAGGACTGAAGAAGCCACCAGCAGCGAACACCTGCAATGGTAGACCCATGAACCGCAGCAAGCTGCGGCGGTCCGACGTCTTGAGATGGGTGGGCTTGATGAGGGTGCGCTCATATCGGCTAAGCAGCGGCGATCCACAGTCTCCCAGGTTATCTGCCAAGTCAGGAATCAGCGACAGGATGGCAAACTGAGTTGAGCACAACCTTTCTGTATCGTTGGAGAAGAATAGAATTTTAGTCTCAAGCAACAGCGCCTTAAGAATCACTAGTGTTTGCGACGAGAAGTTGTGCAATACTTCACGCACGCTAGTACCAACTTGAAATTCGTGTTCCGTGAGCGGCATCGCAGACATGTACACCAAGTTCTCATACAAGTGGTCGATCACTTGACGATCATCAAAGTTGCGCTGCTCGAAATACGAACGCGTCACGACCGTCAACTTCTCCTTTATAGGTCCGAAAATGGGCTTCCGCGCAATGACGACGACGGACTTCTGCACAGTTGAGCGAGTAACTTCGTCTGACTTGTTCAAGAGCTTTTCAGCACTTATCTGCCGTGTACACGAGATTCCGAACAGCGTCTCGACGTTCGAGTAGTCAGGATCCTCCTCAAGCTCGCCAGCCTCACTCCTCTTGGGCGTCGGATTCGGCGCCGTATGCGTCACCTTGTCGTATAGCAGGGTGAAATAGCATAGGTTTTCTTCGAACGAGTGGCTGCCGTCGGGCAGGCTTTGAAATGGAAGGTAGGGCCATATGTTGCTCTGGTCACCATCCGGACCCACCCAATACTCTACCTCTGGGCCCCGAGCGTGGTGGAACCCGACCACGCAGACGCCGACAATCGTGTCACTGCTAGGACTGGCCGGAGACGGCGTGGATATGTCCCCGCTAGAGCCATTAGCAAAGTCGACCTCGCGTTCGGGGGCGCTCAGGTGAGGAACGTCGCCAAGTGACTCGTATCTGGGGCCATCAGCCGCATCTCCAGCTATCTCCGTGGAGTTAATTGGTTGGTTAGCTGCGTCCTCTTCCCACAGGCTCTGTGGCTTGTGCTTTGGCGCACTAGAAGCACTGGAGGGCCGTGGCGACTGCGACGTCATCTCGAGATCATGCTCTTTAGACTGTTCTCCACCATCTGCAGTCTGTTCTTTGGCAGTGTGTGACACTTCAAGACCGGCGCCTTTATAGCCTTCACTGCCGTAAGAGTCAAGGATGTCTGCAGAAGGTGGCGAGGCTGCTGGCTCTATCGGTGCAGGCGTCTCCAGGTTTAACTCATCTTGCCTCACTGCTCGCCGAGGATTTCTGGAGGGTATTTCGGTTTTTGGAACGGCAGCAACACCCTGCGTAGAGGGCAAGAGGGAGGTCCTTGCGGGGGCGTCCGCCATACCCAGCTCTGATGGTTCAGTCAAAGCCAACAGCGCTGAATGTTCAGCCAAAGCCGACAGCTTGTGATCCGAGTCAGCCTTTTCTGCCTGCGCCAGCGCAGTATCGACTGTCACAAGTCGTGGCTTGTCCCCCCGATCCCCGACTAACTCGCCAGGAATCTGGGACACCTTGGGGTGGAGCCCTCGAGCAAACTGTGACGTCTGTAGCATCACTGGTGACGCAACGCTGACCACGGCGCCGTTAGATTCTCCTGCGGACGAGAACACAACCTCGTCGTCCGAACCACCAAAATATGAGTCGGGGTCGAACTCGTCTTCATCCCCGGGGGCGGGCTCGGGCTCAAGAAACTCTGGTAACTCCCTCCCCTCCTCGATAGGAGGGGTTTTCTGGCCAATTTGGACGATTGTGGGCCTTCCTGAAGAGACGGCGCCGGCTGTAGACATCGGTGAAGCCGCCGACTTGAGCTCAGCTACGCTTGATACCTCGCTTACAGGCGTCAGCGAGCGATCCTGTCCCGCTTCGAAATTGAACGCATCATCTGAGGTTCCAGTGGGCACTGTCCTTATTGTAATAACCTGCGGCCTCTGCACCTCCAGAACTGCAGGCTCCTCGCTGCTACTGGTACCAAAACTGTTCGTAGCAATGTCCGAAGCTGGCACCGATGCCTCACGCTCCGAACTACTCACATACTGATCTCCAGGTTCGTCTTTTAAAGCGCCGAGACTTGTCACAGTCTCCGAAGACCGCTCCAGCGTTGGATCAGCCTGCAAGTGTGCTTCTGTGATAGTCTCAGCATATTCAGTGCCCGTACTGGAATTCGTCGCGCCCTCTACCTCATTTAGCTCCGAATTAGCCCGCATATCGGTAGCACTAGTATTGCCGCGCTCGTATGAAGTCCTCGGCTGGCTTGTGCCAGCGTTCTCCTGCTCTGCAGCAGCCTGAAATTGCGCGACTTTACTAGCCACAGAGCCCGTCTTCCGAGCAGGGGCCTTCTGTACACTCTGCCTTTTGCGGGCATTGCCATTTCGCTTGGCACCCATACCAGACTGCCCAGTGTGAGTGCTTGACTCGCTGGGCACTTGCGTGGATGCTTAAACGTCCGACGCGTGAACTCGAGATGCCGCTTCCGTGATGGCTACAAGGGCTAGGGTGTCCGCCGAGAGACGAGCCAACGCGTCGTAAAGAGTAAATCCAAGGGACCCGTGTTCGTGGAGTCAATGGACTTTAAGGGGGGAAAAGCCGTTCTCAACACTCCAGAAATTTGATAACGAGTGCGTTCCAAAATGCCCGCTCAATTGACGCATGGTCCATCTGAGTTATGGTATGGGCTCGAATTGTAACATGCTGCGCCCACCCCTGCGTTTGCGCGCCTAGCCCTGCGCTATGCATGGTCCTTAATTTCGACGTTGCAAATCATCTGGCGGCATCCCAGCAGATGACCGCTTCTTTTTTCAGCTCTGATTGATTCTAACAATCAGAGTTTATTCATTATAGGTGAATAAAAAAAGTAGCACCGGGAGGTTTCGATCCGCCGACATCAGGGTTATGAGCCCTGCGCGCTTCCACTGCGCCACGGTGCTGTTGGTGGCAGGAAAACGTCTCTCGAAATACAAGACCGGAGTCATCGAAGTTATGGCTGATCTTAAGCTCCGGCAGTTTATGGTAAACCCGGCTAATATTGCCTGGCTCATGGGGGTCGGTACGCGTTGGACGTTAAAAGTTTGAAAAATTTCTCCAGTGGTTGCTCTCAAAGTGGGCACTACTGAGATTAGTGTCGGTGTAATAATCACAGCTGTTCAAAAATTACTTATTACGTCGACCATGTCTGCGAATGCACATTGCTAAATACAGTCGATCCTTTATTACCCGTGGGGCAAGTTTTTTGTTCAGCACCAGAGTTTCCAGGTGCGAACTAAGATGTTCTGCCGTCTGATACGCGCTCTCTCCTCCATAGCCTCCAGGCGTGATTCCTCGAGCTGCTCGTTACGAGTACCAGTAAAGACGTCCATGTCCTTAGCCTTTACATAAAGAGGCCCGCGATACCACAGTTTGTGGCCAATATAAAATACCAGCGCGACGGGTGCGGATAGGTAGAGCTCAAAGAACGCCTCGGCATCGGGCTTACCGCCGACTGGGAAAAGAGCGATCCAGAACTGCAAGCCGAGAACGACCACATTAAGGACGAAACCTAGCATACTCGTCCAGACGCCGCCCAGCGCGGTGAAAACTAGCTCATCCGTGTCAACACCGTGGTACTTGAGGCCAGCACGATAGCGCACGTGAGCCAGGCATGCGGATCCCCACGCGAAAAGAGTTGACAAACCGCCGAAGGCAAGCAGCCAGTTGAATACCTCGGTGTATTTGGGTGTGGCAGCCAAGAAAGCCAACAAGCCGAACACAAGATTGATCAAGATGGCAACCATAGGGCGTCCCTCACGGTCGATAAAGCCGATGATTTTGGGTGCGTGGCCTTCGTTAGCAAGGGCAGCAAGCGTGCGACTGCAGCCATAAACTGAGGAATTGGCTACCGACAAAGTCGCGAGCACGATTACCACGTTGTAAACACTGGGCAATCCCTTCACACCAGCGTTAGCGATCGCGATAACGAACGGCGAGGCGCGACCGTCGGATGTTGAGTTGAGTCTGGGGTCATCGTAACGAATCAGGAAAGAGATGATAATGAAAGACACGACGTAAAACAGCAGGATACGCCAGAAAACTTGCTTCACGGCACGAGGGAGCTGCTTTGCAGGGTTCGATGTCTCTGCAGCCGCGATACCGGCGAACTCAGAGCCTGAAAACGCAAATGCCGCATTGATCAGGGCTGCAACAACTCCCTTGAAACCGTTGGCAAATGCACCTGGGTCGTGCCATGTTTTTGCGCCGTAATGTTTATGATTGGGACCACCGCCGGCAGCAATAACTATTCCAAAAATGCAAAAGCCGACGACTGCAATCACTTTTATCGATGAAAAAATGAACTCGGCTTCGCCATAGCCACGAACTCCGAAGACGTTGATCGCAGAGATCACAAAAAAGAATAGAGCCACCCACGCAGCTTTGTTCACGTTGGTTGCTCCGTTATTATCATCGTCCCAGTAGCTCAGGGCAATAGCGCCGGCAATAAGTTCTAAAGGGTATGTTACCAGCCATTGAATTGCGTAATTCCAGCCCAGCGCAAAACCCCAGGAGGGGTCGATAAACCGAGAAGAGTGAACGTAGAACGACCCTCGAATAGGAAAGCGGACGGAGAGCTCGCCCAGGCTCTGCATAGTGCAGAATACCATGATGCCTGTGACAACAAAAGAAATAATGACTCCCGCTGGGCCGCCAACGGCGAAAGAGCCTCCCGAACCAATGAAGAGACCGCTACCAATGCTTCCACCTACGGCGATCATCGTGATATGGCGGGCTTTCAGGTCGCGCTTCAGTGGAGAGTGGTCGATCAGGAATGCTCTGGCCTCGGCCTCGGTAAGTCCGGTCGTGTTAGGTAGACGAGCGGGCTTAAATCCGTCGATGAACCTCCCCCAGGCGGTTGAATTTGTACGCGTCTCTACCTCGTAAGAGGCAGAGTCGACCGTTGGCGAAGGCAGCTTCTCCACGTCAGTCATTCTTGTAAGCTTGCAGGCCGTGCACAACTCGCGTGTTCTGCTAACGCCGCGCCTGCCCGAGAAGTTATTGGTTGAGGCGTGTGTCTTTTAACAACCTGCTGAAGATGACTGATCTGCATGCGGCTTGACTCTAACTGGGTAGGGCGTCAGGGCAAAAAATTTTCTACGGATAGCGTCAACAAGCTAATGACAAGCAACTAAATAGCCAAGAATAACCTTCCACGGCACTTTGATAGGAAGGGACTTATTCGACGGGTAGCCCTCTTCATAGCCTCCTTATCAGGGGTTGGCGCCAATCGACCATGCACTTGCCCTGCGGGGCATGCATAAATATGTACGCCAGATAAGGGGCCTGGATTGGCCGCAGGCTGCAGTTGGAAAGGCTCGGCGGCGCGATCCGCCTAACTGCACCCCACTTAACGGTAATTCGTCGGCATAATAGCTGTGCTACCATAATTATACTCACCTGTTCCTTTCAGCATACTTCGCAATTAATGATATCTCAGTCGAATGCGCGCATCTTGCCACATTCATAATCTGCATAAAAATATGTGGCGTGACCTTCACACGGACCGCCTTACTCACGTACCTACCGCGATAAACGAGCAAGAGGCACTCGCAACGGCGTTCCGCCCGATGCCCGTGGTTCTCGCTGAGAGTTGTCAAATCGTTTGCCGAGCGGGGTGCACGCCCCCTCCCCCTCAATTGGGTTGCACGTGGCCGTTTTGCCGCTTGCTTATGTAAGTGTCGTGGCGTTAAAAAAATGATTCGACCCAGGATCGAACTGGGGACGTTCTGCGTGTTAAGCAGATGCCATAACCAACTAGACCATCGAACCAATTGATAAGAATTGATGTTTGTAGCAGGTTATATTAAATCTGTTGAAGTCATGGTTCCACTTATGAGACTTAATTAGCTTGTTGCAGGCTCACAATCGTCTAGCTAGGGTCTGTGTCGATTCGGCTCGAGTATATCGGCATAAAGTATAGCGTCCCGAAAATAAGACCTTGCTGAGCTTGTTGAATAAATCGACCTTAACCTGGTGTAGGGTTCTCTCGTTGCACGTATGCGTCGTCTACACTGTCATCTGAGTACTCGCGATGACGTGCTCAAGAGACCAGATCTGCAGCCGCACCTGCAGGACTTGAAGTCGCTACTAGTGAGTAATGTCTACAGGATAGCGTTCGCAGGCACGCTCACGTTCCGTCTAATCATGTCTGAATATGAATTTGCTCAAACGGCTACATAATAGGCCACTACGGTGGCCAAGAATTAGGTATCTGGACAGATAGTTTTTTGCATACTTAGTCTTGGTCTGACGCATCTGGTGTCAAGGTAAGAGCGTAAAATGATGGTCAGCACCCGCCAACAAATGGGAGTCCTGCTCGCCACGATCAGACTTCCTGGTTCCAGCTCAATCAGCGCATTTGCCACGATTTTTGAGGCCTTTAAAGCAGGTCTGCCACATTTCTTACTCAGGCTTGAAGCTGACATGCGATAGTCATGCAGCTGCACAGGAATACGCATCGAGGGTGCAGGTTTACTAATGTGATCTAATATGGCTCTTAGTCGTTGGCACCTGACTGACAGATTTTGTCGCCATGGACGTGGAGCATCATCTGGCGGAGCAGGCGTTCTTTGGTTCAACCACGCCGCTGCAGCTGCTTTTCTCCTTCAATGGGGTCGCTTCACGCTCCAACTCTACGGGCAGGTTCCTTGACTCGCTGTGCTCAAGTGAGGAGGGATGGGGGCCTGTCGCAGGAGCTGATTTACACCTGACACGCTGCTTTGTCGAGGGCCCCGTCAGTAACCTTCCTAATTTTGTGGCCTTTGTTTTTGTGCTTGCCCAACTGGTTATCACGTTGCAGCGACCTGCTAAATTTCATCCATCCGCAAGCACACGACTGATTTTACAGCTTGTGTTCCTCGGTGCTCAGCTATTGTTGTGGATTTGTTTGGGAATTGCCGGATATAGACAGCATGGAGTTGATGCCTCGAGCCTCACGCCCGCC